>CAAKHC010009761.1:23077-46149 GCA_901007825.1 Macroramphosus scolopax | reverse complement strand
GGGGAGAGGATAGGAGGAGAGGGGAGGAGAGGAGGGGAGAAGAGAGGAGGGGAGGAGGAATGTTCATGCAGATACACTAAAACTAATTCATGAATATTTCCCTCATGAACTCATTTTTTGGTCTGATGTCGATTCGTCGGATGAAGACAGCAGACAAATAAACAGTTTGGTTGTCGCTGCCATTAAATGTGGAGAAAAACAAATCCTTTTTTATTGACTATTAACCATTTATATTGATTTAATTTGGAAAGAAAAGGCAATTTTCTTTCCCTGTGGATTTCCTTCTTTTCAAATTGTTTTTTCAATAAAATGATTCATTTGGATCGAAATCTTCCTCATAAACTAAAGCAAAGTTTCTATACTACATTTGTTGTGAAACTTGTGTTTGTTGTTTTGTGTCATGCGAGTTATTTTGGGGGTAAATCTTTATAGGCTCCGTTTTTTTTTGAGGTCTGAAAACTTATTGTGAAATATTTCAAGAATCAATTGTTACATGAAGACAGTGGTGGAGATCAGGGTCTCTTCATCTTCTCTTCTCTTCTCTTCTCTTCTCTTCTCTTCTCTTCTCTTCTCTTCTCTTCTCTTCTCTTCTCTTCTCTTCATCTTCATCTTCATCTTCATCTTCTCTTCTCTTCTCTTTTACCAAAACATCCTTAATACCACCCTGTTATTTAATAACTGGAGGTACTGGACTTGACACCGGGTGTATAAAGCAGATGAGGGCAGGAGAAGCAGAGAGGATCTGCAAAAAAAAAAAGAAAAAGTGACAAGGGTGGCGAGAGAAGAAAAAAAAGACAGCGAGATCTGGAGAAGAGAGGATGAATTTATTGCTCTGTGGGGAAGCATATATAGAGGAGATGTGAGGAGGAGGAAGAGGGGGAGGGATGGAGCAGAGGGAAATCAGACAGGTTGGACTATGAGAGCACACACAGACGCACCCTGTTTAATGTCTCGCTGACATTTCTGCTCTCCATCGCCTCCCCAGCGACCCTCGCTCGCTTGAGACGAATGGGCAGAGAGGTAGAGCCAGGGGAAGGAGAAGACTCTGGGCTGGGTGGAGACTCTCTGCCTGTACTTTCCTCAAGGTCACAAGTCCCAGACAAGGTCATGTGTCAGGGTTCACGGGAGGGCCAGCCAATCAGGAGGTGAGCGAGTCTTCACGGATCAGCTTTCACCACTGAAGGACTCCCTCTAACATTCCCGGTCTCTCCTGACGTACAGTCCGACCGCTCTCAGGTCGTTATCGACCCTCTTTTTTGTCTTTTTGACAATGATTCTTTTCATTCATTCATGTCCACACAGATTTCATCCTCACGAGCCTCGTGCGGCTATCGATTCATCAGAGTGGAGACGAACTGAGCAGCTTTCTGTAGGTTTCTGCGGGGCGGTTTGGAGGCTACCTTATACTCCCTGAATCCTTGAGTAAATTCCTTCTGGATTCCGTCACTCCATTAACCCGTGCAGTCGGGGCTCCGTGCATGCGTGTGTGCGGATGTGTGTCAGTGTGTGTGTGCATCATTGAGACTTTCGTTCACTGTCACTGCTCAGTGTCTGGTGCTCATTTCATCGCTCTAAACCGAACCATCTGTGCGTTCAACGGGTGGAATGTTCTGCACACACACACTCCTCTCATCCATTGACCCCGCCCTGAACGGTGGTGTCCATATCAACAGATGAAAGATGTTAGCTACCAGCTTCCTCACTGACCCTCATATTTATACATTAACTCAGCCTGCTGCTCAGCCCTGTGCGCGTCAGCAGGTGGGACGCTGCTGTTAAACTAAGCCTGGTCTTCTATCAAACATCCACAATGAGCCAGCAGTTAATATGCTTTCCCTTCATTGGCCCTGTGCTGATGATTTCTCCCCTCTCACCGTGCTGCTGTTTACCATATTGATATTCCCGCTTGGCCAGAAGCCGTGCAGTGCACTGAGCTATCCAGCAGTGTGTAGACTCCTCGCCAGGCCTGAGAACACTTCACTAACCTGATCAGCACCAAGACAAATAGAGGGGTGATTGCTTCCCCATGGCCCATCTGGCTTCTCTTAAGGCGACGGGAGGGGAGAAACAGGGGTGGGCGTATGTGTGTTTGTGTGCATGTGTGTGCTTTCAAAGGCTGCCACTTTAAATGGGGTATTTCAAACACACCACTGACTTGCCGACCAATTACAGCCAATCGGCCCTGTCGGCCCGACTGCTTTCTACCGTCAATAAAAAACATTTTGGTTGGGACTGCTCAGGGCTCCCTGGACCACAGCCCGGCCCAAACAAATGGCTTACTGGCTGTTCTGACATTCCCAAACGAAAGCGGAAACCAAGGGGTGATTTTGGTCCTGGAAAAACGTAGGTAGTATAACGGAGGGTGTGTGCGCGCAGGTGAGGATGTTTTCCTAGTAGTAATTTGAAGTATTTGGATAAGTTCACGATGCAAAGTGATAACCTGTGGCAGCCAGCTCAGGTCGACAACTGAGGCACTCAGGATGATCAACTTTAGTTCAGCACTTGTGGAACACACAGGAACTAAAAACTGCTTCAGACTGAAGGCCAGCGATGGGTCAAAGTCGGACCAGGACGTCCTGCTCCTTCCCTGCCGGCTGCCCACACCCCCACCTGCTGGCTTCCTGGAGAACAACGGCAATGTAAACACTAATATCCAAGACACTTGCACACCATTTACAAAAAGACCTGTTTATTCTAATATCAGACGCATTTTATATTCTTCACACAAACACTTCTGCCTCTCACGTCCTCTGTCTCTGTCCCCTGTCTCCTCTGTGTGTCTCCGTCTTTAAGCTACAATAGTAAACAGAGATGCTGTGGGCTGGGAGTTGTCCAAACAGCAGGACAATAATAACTTTGTTGTCACCACAGATACACACTTTCATTACTGCCAATGCAAACTGCAGCATCTGGCTTCTGTTAGCTCTCACAGTGTGTGTGTGTGTGTGTGTGTGTGTGTGTGTGTGTGTGTGTGCGTGTGCGTGTGCGTGTGCGTGTGCGTGTGCGTGTGCTTAATAATAATAATATAACTCCTGACATCTAATGGTAAGGTTTTGGTTAACCAGTCAGTTGGGTTTAGGTGGAGGTGGAGGTGAGAGTGCCGGCGTTTCCAGGGACTGAGTGAAAAATAATATTTCGGTCTACAAAATCTAAAATCTAAACTCAGGTTGATATGTTGAATGAATGGACGGATCCCCATCCTTTAGAAGAGAGAGACCTTGAAGCTGTTGCCACCATGAAATTACGACGCGGCACTCAAAGAGTTAATATTTGTGTGCGTTCGATTCAGTGTGTGTCTGCGTGCCTGTGGAAGTGAGTCAGTTTGTGAATGCACATGCGTGTGTATCGCTGTGGAATGCCCTTCCCAGTTAGAGAGCAGGGGCCCAGGCTGAGGGCTTCAGAGAGGGGTGCGCCGTGTGTGTGTGTGCGTGCGTGTGTGTGTGTGTGTGTGTGTGTGTGTGTGTGTGTGTGTGTGTGTGCGTGTGTGTGTCTGTGTGTGTGTGTGTGTGTGTGTGTGTGTGTGTGTGTGTGTGTGTGAGCCAGTGGGAGCTTAGCAAGGGGCCCTGTGTTTTGTTCTGTTCCACATCAATGGGACATCAAGCCGGGTTTGGGCCTGACAGCACCCGGATTAAAGGTTTTCTACCAGACTCTTTCTCCACCCCTCCCCCGGCACACTCAGAGGCACACATACACATACACGCACAAACACACAAACACACAAAAAGAATGGGCTGAGGGAGCACAGTCTTAACTCTTGGAGTACTAAATTGCAATTTGCAGGTGGTTACAGGCAGTGGGACAGGCCCTCGCAATAATGAGAGAAGGGCGAAGAAAAGAGTGTGTGTACGTGTGTGTGTGCGTGCGTGTGTGCGTGTGTGTGTTTGTGCACCGACTCCAACTAAATGCTATAAGATATCGCTACACTAATAAAAAACATGTTTTTTAAATTGTTAATAATCTCCGGGCTGAGTTTTCCCTCCTCCACAGCAGCTCATTCATACATAATAATAAAAGGGATTTATTTATAGTTGAATGATTCTCATTTACACAACAAAGACAAGGAGATTCGATCAGATGAACACGCTCAGGAGGAGAAACAAATAACCAAGTATGATTGAACAGTTTTGGCTATTCGGGAGTTGAAGAGACGACAGGTGATGATGCCTTTACAGAGCTTTGAACCAGTTTCAAAAAAGATATAGAAAATATTACGTGTACATGTGTGGAAATATAAAAGAATAGTCACAGGGTTATGCATGCAGGAGATATAAAAGCAGGCTAACACAAGGACAACAGCAGCACATTGAAAGGAAAAGCAGTGTGTGTGTGCGTGCATGTGCATGTGTGTGTGATCATGTAGCATTGCATTGCACCAAGTGATGCATATACATAAATGCATATGTAAAATCAATAATATAGTCAATAGATCTCATCCACCTAATAGTCCCACACATAAGCATTATAGCAGCCTCACATCTCACACTTTACCCTCCTGCACAAAAAGTCTCTTCATAGTCTAGCGAGGCCGCAGGACGAACAATGGTGATGATGCTTCAGCTGTTGCTATTCAGACCTGCGTACATCAAGTATGCAGCCTTTCCACTTACACAAAATAATATCTATTATATTGAACCTCCATCGGTTTCAATCTGAAAATTAGATGTAACTGACCTGTAAGAGGAGTTCATTGTCTGACGGTTCTCCTGATTTTACAGCGTATAAACTCCTCTGAAGGTTCTTTCAAAATAAATAAATCAGACCAGTATTTTTTTTGTAACCACCAAATTAAAGTTCAATCAAATCACCGCGCGTACACATGTAGTAGTGAGTATTTAAATTGTAGGGAACTACTTGAGAAGTTAATGTCTTTATATTTTACACCACTGCTGTGAAGAGGCGACAGCATATAAACTGAGAATTTCCGCTGCGATACACAGTCGATGGCTGTGTTTGCCTTTTGAGCAACTATCTAAGCTCTGCTGGGGGCAGTGAGATCGAAGGGGGGGGGGCAAGCCTATCAGCACTAAGGCTAAGAAGCTACAACTCTTGCTTTTTTTTTCCCAGATGGCTTTGCAGATCCAGCAGATCATACCTCTACCGGACATTCAGCTGACAACAAACACGTTTGATGCTGACTGCTGTTGGGCTGTGAAGTTCCCAGTAAACCCCCACGGTCCGGGCATTGGGGAGCACATCCACGCTGGCTGCGGCTCCGATCCCCCATGACTTAATTAGTCCTCTCTAATTCTCCACATTAGTTTACTGTATAAGAACAACTTTTATCCCTAACTGTAATCATCTTGCCCAGAAGAATAGAACACAATAAAAAAAAAAAAAAAAAAAAAAAAAAGCCTGTTTGAAGTTTTTCTTTGTGTTATCTGTGTTATCTGGAGTACTTCAACAAAAGCCCAGTGCAGCTGGTCTCGGAGTGGAACGCTCGGCTGGTAGGCAGCCCGGTTGTTGCAAACTTGCACACGACACCTGCAGTTCTGCTTCTGAACATGGACGAGCATTTGTTTTTATCATCACCTAATTATAAAGCTAATGTTCAAAGCTATTAGCTCCTAAAGGATTTGTTGTCCTTCCGTGGTCGAGGGATCATATTACATATAAAATTGATTCAGTTAAATCATTTAAGAATTCAATCATGGCTTACCAGTCTCATGAAAGTTGCCTTCCCCGATTAAAGGCAGTATTCCATAAGTGAATAAATTCACCCGTTTATTACTGTTTGCCCTCCTCACCCACTGGAAAAAGATTTTTGCGATGAATTCTTGAGGTGTCATTAATATGCATAATCAGGCAGAGCCGGACATCAGCCTCGTCTTTTAGGGTCTATTATCAGGAGATGACCATGACAGACTGCAGAGCTTTTATGAACCTCCTTGTGTTTCTTATAAAACATCCTCTGATGATGAAGGTGACCTCTAATTTGATGGCCGTCCATTTATCTGTCCAAGCAAGGGCTAATAATGACATACACACACCGGATGTTTGAGTACAAAACTGAGGAAAAAGGAAAGTATAGACCTTCAATATTTTAACAACTTTCCAACAATGAGCTAAGGGGACGTCATTGTTTCAGTGCTGGAGGGAGATCTTTAAAAACAAATGTACAAACCTCACAGCCGGCCTTTTTCTGTGTGAAGATATTGTTGGTTTTATTCACCAGCAAGAAACTCTGTTACTCCAAATATGTGATTCTGACAAGGGTAGCAGAGCAAATATACATTGACATCTGGACACAGTTAATTATTGCATCTATGATTTTTATTTAGCCCGAATATGTTTCTTTGACATTGGGGTGTTTCGTCTGGCTGTCACTCTGGACAGACTGTCTGCTGTAGCTTCCATTAATGGTACAACTGCACCATCTAGTGGCCAGAAGAGAAGGACCATGCAGGACTGGAAACCAGCTGTTTTCATGATACATCACTGAAATTCAATGGCTTGGATATTTTGATTGGTGAGAAACACAAATGTCACATGTAAATTAAACCTTTCAATCGTGCATATAAAGAAAATCTGGTGTATAATAAGTTTAATTGGTAAGTATCAGGTATTATACTGTGTTAAGTGGAATCCTTGTTTTATACATTTCCTTAGTACAACTCCTGTAATCTATTTTGTTAATCTTTGTAGCCATCAGCACCATCCTTCTAATCACAATTATACGCATCTTAACTACAGCAACAAGTCAGTTACATTAGTCATGTGGGATGATCTTAGGCTTGTGCTCATGCTGTTTGTTTGGATGATACTGTGGTGCTTTGTGCTGTTGAATGATGGAGGGTAAACCTGCTGGAACGTTTGGTTTCTTGTTAATTAATGTGTGTGAATAACCACAAGAAGGTTGTGTCATGTTAATGATCAGACAGTAAAATAAAACTTTCATTCATTAGCTCTGCAAATAAATGAATACAATTTTCCAGATTATTTGGGAATCTTCACATTCACTGACAAAGTTTCCTCTGTTTACAGGCTGGAGTCTCTGTCACGCTCTGCCTGACCCAGCTGATGTCATTTAATCTGTCCCTCCCTTTTCCTAACTTTCAGAATTGTGAATGTTTGTCATTGCAATCTTTTACTGAAATGTTGTCGTATTTTATGTCTATGTGTAGAGAACAAATCAACATCAATTATGATGAATTATAAATCAAGATGTATACTACATAAATATTTTAAAAATATCATGAGACACGTCTTAATTAATATGCAACATACTTCTTTGTATGACATAAAAATCTTAAATTCTTCCACCATCAAAAATGTTCAATTCAATTTTTATTTACATTATTTACACATTATTCAATGTGTATCAGGGCACTGTTTATATAGAGCAGGTCGACACCATGCTCTATATACATTTTCAAATCCTCTGCAGAGACTGGCGCTATGTATCTATCTGCTGCCACCTCGTGAAGATTTGACATATTTATTTTTAAAATTGCCGAAGATTTTCTATTTTTGTTTTTTATTTGTATTTATATTCAATGATAAAAATGTATATTAATAGATGTTTCATTTTTTTTAATAATACAAAAATCTCTCCTCAATATTTAATGACATTTGACCATATACAACCCACTCGCATTGAGCTGCTTTCATCTGTGAGAGATTACTACGAGGGTTATTCAATTATAATACAGCCTGTTGTAAATGGAGCTTGAACTGCTGGTCCACTACTAGCGACAGTGTTAAAATATTCATGTGACATAAAGGCCAATTTATAGTGAGATGATGGGACCCCAGATTTAAAAAGACACATCTGTGGAAATACTTCTTTTTTTTTTTTTAAATGTTTTTAATGTCAGCCACAAAATGTAAATTCCACATAATATTTCATGATTTAATGAAAGAGAATATGAAGCCCATAATTTGACTTTGGTTTAAGTTGTACCACTAGAGGTCCTACACCAACAACCAGCTGCTTCATGGGAATGAAGCAGCCAGATGTGTTGCTTCTTGTGTCTGTCATTGTATATCACGTCCACCAGGGGGCGCCAGAGTCTTCTCAGGGTCTTCACCAGGTATCAGCAGGCTTGTAAACTCACCTGCTTTGTATTGGACTACCTGTGGGAGGTAGCAAAGTTCACAGAGGTGAGTATTGACACTTGATTAGTGTCCAGAAGTCCTCTGTTTAGTTTCACTGTTAGAGTGGAACTAATTACACATTGTAATTGTCTGCTGTCAGCAGATTTCCCAGCACCACTGTTGACTAACTGAGAGCCTTTGAGTGAATATTCATATTGTTTAAAGGATAGCATTCATTATAGCTGCATCCCATTTAGTTGCTGCAGTTCGAGCGATCAAGACAGTTCCCATGTCTTTCTTAACACTGTGGCGAATGAGAAAGTCAAAATCTAATATGTACTTCATGTTGCGCCTGAGATTTAAGGGCGATGTCTCCCACACACGAAAAACTTTGGCAAGTCCAGGATTGTCACATGATGAAATTCTTTTACGGATATTTGTGCCAGAGATGGAATTGAAATTTTCGGTCTCCTCTTTGCTAAACGAAGTGTTGGAATCCGTATCTGGCATAACGTGCATATCAATGCCTTTATGTATTTACATAAGAGGGGAAGTCTCTTCTCTCAGTGGCCTTCGAACCTCAGTTTAAGTCAAGGCCCTTGTGATGTCTGTACTCAGGGGTCAGGTGTTGTCTTTTATTTCAGGGAGTTAGACATTTACGACTTCCAGAGAGGAAGCTCACGACAGCTCTTCATCAGTAGTTCATGGCTATTTCCCGGATATAATCTGCCATGATCTTTGTATTCTGTTCTGTAGCAGTTCTGCTGCTACAACCTTCTGGCTGACATGTTTGTCTTTTGTCCCCCATACACCTGAAATATGATGATTAGATAGGGCGTCAAGCTTCAGCAGTCAGTGCCATAGTAAGGCTCTCCTCTATCTCTTTTCCTCTTAAGGGATAAAGGCGAGGTCTGAGCAGTGGCTATCTCTAACAGGCTGTCAGTGCCTGTCAGGCTCCCTGCAAGTGTAGACCTGAACCAGGACTGCACCTGCCAGGACTCCACCTGCAGAGACACGAGGAGGATAGCATGCCGGCTTGTCTTCAGCTCAGTCAAATTCTTCTTTGTCTTTGGAGCTCAGAGACAGAATCAGTTTGCATGTGGCAGTTATCAGGGCTACCATTACACTATATCTTGAAAGTTGATATTGACACACTGCCACAGGTGAAGGCGACAAGTGAGAAGAAACCGTTTGACATTCATCCGCTTTCTTTCGTAGCTTTCTTAACTTAACTGAAGACCGAATCAGATCCCTCCATCGCCTCACTGTGCTCTTTTCTTCTGCAAAATACAGGCCAAGATCTATAAGGGATGTGGTCTGAACAAGTGAGGAAGGGGCCATTGAATCCTCCAACTTTAAGCCCCTGATCCACATTTGATTCTAGTCATCAAACTTTCCAGGTGCATAGAAGAGATCAGGATGGAGGTTCGTGAAAAGATGGGTGTTGTCTGTCACATGAGTCCTACTGAGGATTCGTAATGATGTCGTAATCACTACTAATGTAATGATCTCAGTAGTGATCACTACTTTTCCTTTAAAACAGCTGTCAGGGGCAAACTGGGCAAAGTGTTTTCGTCCTGATTCCCACGCTGTGTTGTTTGTTTACCCACATGGCAGCAGTTATAAACCTGCCCACATAGCTGCTGTATGTCCACACACCTGCACTAGTCTGTAAACACACACTTTACTCAATCAGCTGCCATATTAGCTGCATATCTGTCTGTTTCATTTCTGTCTCCAGTCAGGGAGTTCCAGTGACTAGAAAACATTCCTGGTCTAATAGGTCTTGATTTCTGCTGCTACGTTCAGATGCAAGGGTTGGAGTTTGGTGTCAACATAGTAAGAGCAAGGATCCATTCTGACTTGCATCAATTATAAACGGCAGGTGGGGAAACGCTGTAGATGAACTTTCTTGGCAAACTTTGGGTCCCTTGAACCACCAGTGTATTAAACAACACATCCTACCTGAGTATTGTTCCTGAACTTCCCTTTATGGACAAAGTACACCCGTCCTTTAACGGCTACTTTCAGCCTGTCTGATTGTTTCTCTTGAACAGGAACATTAGTCATTGGACTCAAATGGCCCCAGAGACACCAGATCTCAATTCAATATAGCAAAACCTGAGGAATGTTTCCAGCATCTTGTTAAAACAAGGAAAGGCTTCGAGGAAAGGCGTCGGACCCGGTACGGGCAAGGTGCATCAAGTAAAGTGGCAGCTGAGTGTATGACTGTAGATTCAGTCAGTCAAGGTGTCTCACCCTTCATCCTCCCTCTTCCTGTGTCGGAAAAACATTCTGATGAGAGGTTAAAAGAATTCAAGAAATGAAATACAACTCCAGTTGCCTTCATACAGCAATTAGGAGGAGTGTCGTCCTCCATTACAGGACAGCCGTCATTAAAGTGTGTGACTAACTGAAGAAACATTTTCCTCACCCTGACATTTGGACACACAGTTCGTAAAATGGCATCAGACTAAATGCAGATTTTGTGTGGGTAATTTTGGCGGATGCTTCCAAAACATGTGAAAACAAGACAAACCACAACTATTCCTACCTGTTTATTTTGCCATCAGTACCTGAAGCACCCTGTGCATGTTCAAACAGCAGCAGAAAATGCTTGACAAGGCATGCACAAACGTATTACAAACCTTTAGATAACTCTTGCTTCACATGTGAAATCTTTCCTCATGGTTCATAGCAGCTCAATGGATAAAGCTAAGAATTAGAGCAAACACTGATTAGTGCATAAACTCCATGTCAAAGAGAATTCTTGCGTATTTTTTTCAGTGTAAAATCCTCTTGAGGCGTACAACGGACAATTACCCTTGCGAATAAACAGCCACACAACACAGCGACGTGAGAACAGAGTTAATGGTGGTAAAACAAATTGGATGT
Source organism: Macroramphosus scolopax (assembly GCA_901007825.1). Taxonomy (NCBI): domain Eukaryota; kingdom Metazoa; phylum Chordata; class Actinopteri; order Syngnathiformes; family Centriscidae; genus Macroramphosus; species Macroramphosus scolopax. Next base: position 35,220 of record CAAKHC010009761.1, on the reverse strand, counting down.
CTAATTAATTTCTTGATTTACAAAAACTTACAGACTTTATTTGCTCTAATTGAGTCTGAGACATAGTGTGAAGCATCCAGTGACAAACAGATTGATGTGCAAACACAAATAAAATGTGAGCAGGGCAATTAAGATACTTGGAAAAAAGATTTATTAATTTAACAAGCATACAAAACAACAAATCAGTTTTTCAAACGACCAATGCAGTTTCAGTGCAATTCCAAAATATACATTTTCAGCAGGGCATGTTAATCAAAGTTATTCACATCAGAAACAGCCACTTAAATAATTTGTTTGATTATCATTCGACTATTGTCCTAGCCAGAGGAAGCTCATATACCTTCTCGAGGTAAAACTGTACACATCCAACCTTTAACGAAACAAAGCACAAATTAAATCTTAAATACATGAAAAACATAAGCACTATAGCCCGAAACAAACTATTGCATTCGTAAACAAAGTTTGTAAACAAAAAATAAGTATGTGGTTTTAGATATTTGGTTTGTGGATTCAATAAATAACTGTATCCTATAATTTGACCACATAGACAGTACTTGTTGTGCAAGAGGAGCAGACCGTCAGTTCTAAGTTTAAGGGGAAGGGCAAGATGTGTGTGTTCTCCATAGCTGCAGGCTGTGGAATAGATGAACACAGAGGCCAATTATAGTTAAAAAAAAAACAAACTCCATTGTCCTTATACTTCAATTAAAACGGAACATTCTTGTATTTGCTTCTTCAACAATATTCGTCTCCAATGCACGGAGAAACTGGAGCTGAAGGATGGCACTGCCCTTGTGACTCCAGGATATGACACTTGTGTCTGGCACAGCAGGCTGAGCAGAAGGCCCGGTCAGTTGGCAATGACCAACCGACAGAACATCTACCGAGTCCTCAGCGCAACAACGGTGTATTGTCAGCAAACACAATGTTTTCAAGGCCCATAGAATACTGAAGCTAAGAGTATTATAGTCAGCTGCACTGACTTAAAAATGCAAAAGGCTATTCTGAAATCTGGCCCACAATTAAATCTCTTCCAAGAGGTAGCCGCCTATAAATTCTATATCAACAACATCATATTTTCTTCTCTACAGGTGCTACGTTTCTGCTGCTACATAGAAAACGGAGCAGTGGTGTTAAAAAAAAAACAGCATGGAAATCTATTTAGAACAAATCTTTTCAAATTTTGCTAAATGACACACGTGGAAGGGTTGTGGAGTGTTGGAAAAGGGAACCTTTGTTTATATTCATTCTATAATTATATAGATTATCTGCGAGAATTATATTTGATTTGAAAAAACAGGTCCAGAAATTGAGCTGCACTCGGCCTTCGCGGAGTCACATCCTGTGCATAAGTTCATAAGTTAGTATGTTAGTAGGAGAAACTGCAGTCAGATTAATATGTGTGTTAAACATACTGCTGCTGTCAGGTGTATAACAAACACTGACTAGAACATCAGATCTTATAAGGTACCGTATATCAAATATGCACTTATTGGAAATGAACTAATTTCATTCAGTAATTGTGCTATTACTCTAATATGCGAGATTCAAAATGCTCTAACTTTCGGTCAACACCCAGCCAAACAGAGCGAATATAAACCTTGAAGACACGACTGTTATTAGCCATATTCTGCGTACAAGCATGTTGAATGTACAGCTTTTAACTGGCATTTAAAATAAGGTAATTATTGTTAGAAAAATCATGCTTAATGTAAGCAGTGTGAAAAAGTACAGCATACACTGGTAGGTTGGATTGATTTATCAGACCAACCCCCGGCTTCTCATGAGGCTGATGAAAGCCATGAGACATAGAACATATTAGCTTCAGGAGGGTGAATTTCTCAGGCTATTTTAGCCATATGGTTTAAAATAGGCCACGCAAATATAAAAAAAAGAGAAAATAATGTATAAGAATGCATGCCTGTGCTTTAAAAAGGGAATGTGATGGGGAGGGCATAGTCACTGTTTAAAAAGTAATTAAACTCTGAATTATGAAGGGACAATTAAAGCAACTACTATTGTTGTCCTCTGTGTTAAAACCTTCGAGCATTTTACATTTCTGAGCAGAATCCAGATGTCAGCAGGTGTTGTCCATCAGCTGTCACAGGCACAACACCTGCTGTGACATCACTGGTTAGGGTGTGGCCAAGAGTGCACAGCGTTTCATAACATAAGCCACACAAAGCAATACAGCAGCACCTTTCTGCCCCATTGTGATTCAGTGTTCAATTACCCTTCAGGGCCTCTCTTGTCTCAGTATGGTTCGTACACTTCTCTAGTTCCACCTTTAAGTTGTCCATTTTTATCTCTACCTAATACACTCCTCCTCTGATGGGCTTTCTGATTCCTCGTCCTCACTCTCATCCAGTTCAGGAAGATCCCCCCACAGGAGCAGATTCAGACCTGTAGACACGATTCTTATTTAACACATGTGGGAAGGAAATCTGCTAAATAATTATCTGTGTGAGCTTATACTGACCTGTTGAATCCAGTCTGTTGAGAGTAGAAACGGCGTCGCTATTGAACATCCAGAAATGTCCGTTGTTACAGGAAAGCAGGCAGGGTTTACATGGGGCCACAACGTGATAGCCCACAACATTACCACTGGGAGGGAGAATAAAGAAGAAATGTGTGTCAGCACTTCACTGCGAGCACTTCTGAAAAGTGCCAACTCCACTAGTGGTTGTCTATTATCTAACTGATGTTTGTTTTCAACCTGTATACAACAACAAAGGAGTGGGAACACAAAAGAAGCTCCATAACGCTTAACATTATCAACAAACTCTGCTTTAGGTTAAAATTTGAAATAAATGCCAAATGACAGAATTTTCCATTAACTGGCAACTATTTAGAATTAGGATTTATTAGTTTAGGTATTTCTAAAGTAAATAAACCAAATATTCTCTGATCACACCTTCTCAAATGTGAGGGTTTGCTGAATCTCTCGATTTTTATAGCTGTAAATTGGATTTCTTTTGATTTTGGACATCTGTTCTTCCAATTTTTGATATACCAAATTATTAAATCCAGAAAATAACAATTTCATATTCTGACCACTTCAAATAAAATGTTCCAACAAGGTGTACCAACACTGTGAAAAACAGTGTACACCTATTTGTTTGCTTTACTAAATGGACTTTGGTTATTATCAACATTTTACATTAGCAGATGGTGTTCCAAGAACAAACCCCTCAGGGTAAAGAAGAGGTTTACTTACCACTTGAGACAGGCGATGTCTCTCAGTTTGCATTTGCAGCTTTCAGTAGAGTAGCAGCTGGCCACAAAGTCAACAGTTCTTGGGGGAGGATGTGTGTCAAGGGAGCAAATAGACATGAAACGTTCAAAACCGTCCTAAAACTGTGATGATCATAGTTTGGGTGCAAATATTCTGCTTCTCTTTTCACCAAAGAAATAGTTAGATATCAGCAAGCAACAGTTTGGCCAAGTAAGCTACATATTGACCTTTAAACTACAACAGAGGTAAACAAAGGCTAGCACCATAGCTAATTTGATTAGCACTCACCTATTGGGAGGTATATCAGTCGAAAAAAGCTCAACCTCCGTGTCTGCAAGAAGCACTGCTTTCATGCCTCGCTTGCAGAGCAAACTATCACAAAATATACAATTAACCTGGGTCACACACTTGTTTTTGAAATTAGCGTTGGAAGTCGACATTGTTGTCCTGCTAATATGGAGGAGCTCTTGCTCGCTCTTTCCGCCTCCTGATGGCAAATGCGGCAGAAAAAAAAATAACAGAATCAGACTCTGTTTCTTTCACTCTCCAATTGCCGTTTGAACTAACTTCCAAACTGTTAATTCTAGATCTGTCGTCCTTGTTCAAACGATAGCCGTTTCCAAACGAGAAAACGGAACACCGCTTACGTTGGCTTCTTAGGCAAAAACACGAGAAAGTAATAACGATCAGTTGTCGCTAAACGATCTGCTAATCTTATAGTGAAAATGTAGTCTGCTGGACTACTTATAAATACACGATATCGGCGAATAATTAGCCTGTTTTACACAAGAGTCTCAGAATGAATTCAGTTGTAGTTAACAGCTAACTAAATAGCTGTCAGCTTTGTTTACAACTTCCTGGTATTTAAGGGCACTTCCTTAAACTATCTTTAAAAGACCCCAGACCTGACTCTCATTGGATACACTCCACGGCAACCAACACCAATTGGCCACCTTGATCACAATGTCTGAATTTAATTGGTTAGAAATTCAAGTTGAAAAGCCCACGCTCGATGGTCTGGAAAGCCAAATGGCGTAAATACATGTCAATCAAACTGCTTTAGACCAATCGTGGTGTAGGAAGTATAGCTCTAGTGCTAAAAAAAACAGGCGGGGCTATCGTTTTGTAGCAATAAAAAGTTAATGCTTCTATGAGACAATTTCGTGATGGTTGCCTTTTCATTAATAACTGAAATTGCACTGTTGCTTCTAAGAATTTTCTTTATCATCGATATAAAAGTCACGGTTGACACATTTCCACCGTGTCAAACAGTATCCTCACTTAGTATAGACATGTAAGTTACAACTATAACGATAGCTAACTAGGCAGATAAACCAAGGTGTAGCTTTCTTATGATAATTTGCTGTTTTGATTGTTAAGTATTGTTATGAAACCCCTCAGACCCAGCACGAGAACAAAACATAATCGTCACATTATCAGCAGCATGCTAAATACAAACATATAACCTTAATAAAAGTAATATGACACTTACCAAGTGTGCTCATCCTAAAATGCTACGGTATTAATTTAATTGTCATTCATTCGTATAAAAACTTATCACTTAACTAGACAAGGTACACAACTGTGGGACTTGCTTGCAGTAGTTTGCATGTGCGCATCCTTGTCTGTCCTGCGCAGTGGGTTCGACCAACCGCCTGCCCCTCCATCTCCACTCGGTTCCTCCTCTCACTTACTTCAGGGGGGAGAGTGAGCAGTTAACTTTAGATAAGCGGGCAGGCAACTGGGAGACTCGCCTAAAGCGGAAAAAAGCAAGAAACTTCTGCAAGTGCCGGATGAGAAGTTCTCGCTGTTTTTAAGGGGGGATGAACCCCCTTTCACTTGAAGTTGTTTGCACCAAAAGCGGGTTTGAGGAGGCGGTGAAGCGCGTATGGGAGCACACAGCCAGAGCAGCAGCAGCAGCAGCAGCAGCGCCAAACTCACAATGCGCCCTGAGTGAACAGAGGCAGGGAGACAATACGGATCCACGGGAACACTGAGGAGCTGCAGTTTCTCACCCGGACTCGTTTTCAGTTCACAATCTGTTCCAGTGTGGCATTCATCCCATCTGAGGCCGATTTATTGATTAATTGAGACATTGACTTCGCAACGAGGGCAAGTGGTTTGATCTCCCAACTCAGCCATGACGTCTCCGGCCAAATTCCGAAAGGACAAGGAGATAGTGGCCGAATATGAAACTCAAGTTAAAGGTAAAACTTTTAAAGCTTCTCTCGTGTTAAAAGGTGTGACGATCAAAAATTGATGTAGCCTTAAAATCTGTGCTTTGTTACTGCACGGTGGGTTTTCTCGACTTGCTTGATTCCCTCACCTCGACAATCACGGTCGCTTTACCCCCTTTCCCCCCCCCTCTTTTATGTAGGTTAATTATAGTTATGCGACATTGCCAGATCGATATATGAATCATAATAGAAACCCTAAATGGATCTCAATGATCAGTGTGATCTCAAGCGTGTGATCGCTCGTCTTTAAAGCAGCACACATATGGCCAACGGAGACCGAAAAAAATGACAAGAAATCATCGTCGTGGTCCAGTTGCGGATTGTGTACGGTTACTGGAGAGCTTGTGTGAAGAATTGTGTGTCTCGTGTGTAGACTACCCGGAGGGCTGGGGTTTCGACATGGAACAAGGCAGGGCGTTTTCTCTCCGTCTGTCTCCTGCATGTCTGTGCTGCTGGTGTGCACCACCGTCCGCTCACACTGCATATGTATGTGTGTGTGTGTGTGTGGCTTAAATGCAGATTGCAATTAAATGATCAATTTGGGCTGAAGCTTGTCCATTGATCACAGTTAAGTGGTGCTGCCCCTGCCGACGGTCGAGGACTGTGGGAGGGCAGAGAGGGACGTTCAGTTGGCTGATTGGTGTGTTTGTGGATGCTCCTGTCGTCAGGCAGGCACACTGTATGGTGACAGTGGTGGGTGCTTATCAGATCTGGAGGTAATGTGGTATGTAAGGTGGGGAGGGCAGGGGATGCACAGATGTGGCAGGAAAGGGGTAGAGGGTTGTGGAAGAGAGAGGACAGGATATTGCCCTCCTCATGAACAGCATGTTTCCATCGCTGCTGCAGTGACAGATCACAGGATAAGCTGGGTCTCTACCTTCCTCCTTACACTATTCATGTTCATTTAAGAGCAGGAATCCTGCTCTGATGAATAAGATAAGAAGGTGTTGGGTCACTACTAGCCTCCAGAACCGTTTTAATGCTCCACGGCATGAATCAGATCTCGACTCACAGGACTTACAGTATTTTGAAATGATTCGCTGGTGAAAAGAGACATTGCAGTCAAAGACGTCACCCTAAAATCTCCAATGGATTTTCATGTTGAGTTGAGATTTGATGATGGCTTAAACCACAGCCCTCTGTGGAGGCATTTGCATGTATTATGTTTCTCTGATCCATTTTGATACGTCAATCACCTGTCTCGTATGCCAATGAGTCTCTGCAGGGGGTTGATTCGGTCACATGTTCCAACAGGGAGTCATGGACAGAATAATCCAGACTCATCTCTGCTCACCGCCTGCTCATGTGTACCTGCTTATCTTCAACTTGCTTTCACTGTCACCACAGTGACATTAGCACTGTTGTCTTAATGTCCCGGTAGGCCGCTGTTCATGCTTGGCAGGCTTTCTGTCAGTGCTACATTGTGAACAGTCTGTTGTGTCAGTCAGTCGTTGGACTTAATTCTTGCCTATTGACTCTTTGCATCGATCCCTCCTGTCAGTTACTTCAGGGCTACCTAGAGAACAGCTGTTTTGTGCTATCTCTTCTCTCCTGTCTCTGTCCGCATGCCACCCTGGAACAGATGAAAGGTTATGAAACCGGTGCGTCCACATAGCTGTTTGCGGTGCATGCGTTTCTTCACGTGTGTATTTGTGTCTCCAGATGCTGCGACGTTCCCGGCAGTCTGCCTGCTCTGAGAGACACAGACAGTCTGTCATTAGCCTGCTGTTGGAGATTCTTGAACAAGCTGCCTCCCTGTACTCTCTAACACATGTCTGTCATGTTTCCTAAATCTGTAATAGGTCAGATTATGTCCCCACTCTAAACAGGCAGCAGGACTCGTCTTTGAAACGGTATACTGCAGAAGAACGGGGAATGATATGTAAATCCACCCATGGCTCACGTTGATAAACCTCTGCAGCATGTGGGGAAGAGACATGATGCACACGCTAACAAGCTAACCATATTCAAACAGACTGGGAATAACTCAAAATCACTATTTCTACCACAAAGGTTGGTCATTTTAGGATGTATTTATCTGTCCTGAAGGACTTGGATCAAGACCCCACCTTGACATGTTAAGGTCGGGGGTCGGAGGTCGCCTGTCTTACACTGTCTTACACACTTACACTTGAATATGGCAATCCTCTTCTCAGCCTGCGATAGTTCCATTTCAAGCGCGGATACTTTGGTGTGGTATTCTGGCAGATGCAAAGAATGTTCCCATTGCTCAGGAAGAAGGTGTGTGTGAGAGAGTGTGTGTGGTGTGACTGAGGCTCAGAGACTGAAAATTGGGGTGAGTGCAAGAAAAAAGAGAGGGAAAGCGAGAAAGAAAAGACATACTAAGAAAAAAGTGTATATGTAAGTGGTCGGAATGTTCTAACACAGATGCAAGTGGTTAAACATGGAGTTAAGGAATGAGCTTATCACCTTACAGTCGTAGTTCACGGAGCCCTTATTTGGACCTGACTTCAAAAATCTACAGTACTTTGTGCAAAAGTTTGTTAAAGCAATCACAGGCCCCATGTGAGTGTGCAGCTTTGATTCACTGAATGCACTTCTAGCAGCCAATCAGCAAGCTCGCCATATTGTTTAAATCAAATATTTCAGATAATTGGAAACGTTTTTCATTTTTCAAGTTCATGTGGGTTCAGCATCTGTCAGTGTTTCACACATCCGTTAAAATTAATAGCTGCCCGCCTTTGCAAAGAAACGACCACTGTTGCCATCGATAAAACCTATTGATTATGGTGTTTTTGTGGTCTGTTAGACAAATACAAATGCCCATCCAATCTGTCGGTGTGCTGAATAACTCTATTGATTTCTTTCTTCTCTCAATTCACACAGACGCGCACACACACACACAAAGATGCATGTCCTGGCAGCATTTCCAAATGGATGTTCTGAGTCTATTATAATTTTCCAGACTAATAAACTCACGCAGCTCTGCAGATATGACACTGATCTTTTCTCCCAGAGGAGAGACGTGCGTCTTTGGCCCTAAACTGAAACAGTTTTTCTGTCTACATGTATGTTCCTGTCCACCCAGCAGCCAGTGAGACATATTATTTAGGATAAACCGCTGGATTTCATACAATAGCAGAGGTGGTGACACAGCAGTAGGTTTGTTTGCAAGCAGATTAGTGGGTGCATGAATGTGAGGCTGTATGTCTGGGCTGATAATGTATATAATTGTGTGTGTTGATTTGAATGACGTTTGATCAGGAGGAGCAGGGACACCGCAGAGGCGTCTGACACCTTTTTTAATAGCTTTATTAGCTGCTAGATGAGTAGCAAGATGCTTAAAGAATACAGAAGTGATTCAATCGTAAAGATGGATGAAGCCTTTGTGGTTGACTTCACAGCAGCAGACATCAGAAATATAGTTGAAAGACTGTGAAGACATCTAAGCTATCAATTAGGAGGCACTTCCTACTTGTGTTTGTGTGTGATGTGTTTAACAACTCCTTGTCAATTAGAAATGAGTCCAGTCACACGGTTGCCAACCACAAGTCAATCCCACAACTCCCTGCACACTGTACAAGTGTGCTGATGAAATGGGGGGGTGTGTGTGTGTGTGTATTTGGAGCTGAATTGAAATTGCTGACAGAGTTTTAAATAATCCGTCAGGAAGGATGTTGGTGTGGAGGCTTGAACACACACAGATTGTGAATGGAGTGTGTGAAGCTTCCTGTTTGGACCTTGACTTTGTGTCTGCGCTAAGGAATCACCTGCGTTTGAGAAGTAACACACACACACACACTGTGACCATCCTCAGTGTGCGTCCTCACACTCGCCTATCAACATAGAAGGAGCCTTTTTTTTATTCTTAATTCCCTTTGAAAAATCACAACAGACAAGTCTGGTCCGTCCCGGTTGTCCCATCAGTTTGTTTTCTAGCCGCCGTGTGCTGTGTCAGCAACAGACTCAATGTAGCTGCAAACACCTTTCACCTCCCTTCTACCTGTCCGACGCTTCCTTATCCTTCAGTATTTGATATGACAGCTCCCTACATGGCTAAATTTGCCAACACTGTAAGTGCTGAGTTGGCCTCTTTTAGTGTGGGCAACACACACACACACAGTGAGCCTCTTACAAGTCAGTGTGTGTGTTGTTGCGATTTGGATTTAGATGTCTAATCCATCCTTTCATTCTGTATACAGTCGATTGATGGGAGATAAAAAAGCGGATTGTCTGCTTTGACTAAAGCTTCTACCACCGTGCATTTTGGATGAACTGTAACGGGCGTATCAGATGTTACTAGGAGATGAAGGAATAGTGGAAAGTGAATGAAGAAGAGAAATAAACACGAGGAGAAGAAAAATGTAGTCGGTAGAGCCAAGTAGGCAAGGTCAGAGTTCACTTAAGTGATGACTGCTGTTCATTCGGGCCAGATGTTCCAGATGCTCTGATTGGGCAACAGATGTTCTGGCTTCCCTGGTTGGCTAACCCTAACACTCCAGTTGCCACCCCTTTACTACGCCTTAAGCACAGAGGCATGTCGGGATTGACTGAAATATCCCCTCCCTCCTTTTCAGGTTCAGGTTAATGTGTGCTCAAATGTGTGTTTGTACTTAGCTATCTCTGTGAAGAGCAAAACATTTTAGATTCTATTTCTTTAAGGCCTCCCCCCACCCTAAGCGCCCACTTTCTTCTGGTTGGCCAACCTCCGGAAGCCTGCCGAGGGGCAGTGACCCTGTACTTTGTGAGTGTGTTTGTGCTGTATAAAGACATCTGTGTTGGGTTTCTACTTCCACTGTGCAGTTAAACATTGGTCAGACCCGCAGAACTTGCGAACCGAATCTGATGAGCCTAATTTCTGAGGAAAGTGTCTGAAATGATGTCATGAAATATTGCAGTTATAAAAATATGGAGGATGGGGTTTGAATATTTCTACATTTTTGTCATCTCAGTTTGACCTGAGTCCATGTATAATAAAGGTCCCACACACACACACACAGCAACAGCAGAGCAACCGGTCGGAGTGTAAGTATGTAGAAAGCTGCCTGTCAATCCCCGACTCCCTCTCCTTCCTTTTCAATCTTTTTCTTTCTCTTGCCTACATCCAATGAACAATCACACCATTGTGAGACGAACCACTGGTTTTCAACTCCAAACACTCCCTTCTCTTTTCTGTCTTTCTTTTCCTCCCTCTCTCATCGTGAGAGTCATGATGGTTCTCCGTTGTGATGAAATGTGACACGCACTGCCTCCTAAACCAATAATCATCACTTTATGACTTGAGCATGTGTGAAACACGCACTGTGCGTGCAGACACTGACACACCACCAGCAGCAGGAGGATGTTTGTGCATGTCGGGGAGAATATCTTAAAGAACAGGGGGATCTATATAAAGCCGAGCAGAGCGATGACAAAGCCCTCTCGTATCTTCTGTAAAACAATCAATAGAGCAGACGTCCAGCTGTAAATAAATAGTAGGGAGGCAGAGCGAAGGGAAGGAGAGAAAACACAACAGTAGAAAGGTTGGATCATGTTCCCGGGGGACACCAGAGGAAACAGGTTGTGTTTGAACAGCCTTCGTACGTGGCCGGAGAGCAGGAGGAGGAAAGCAAGGAGCCGAACCGAGGAGGAAAAGAGAGGAAGGAGGGGGGCAGAAAGAGGAAAAAGAATGTGAGAGGAAGGGGGGGTGCACATAGAGGAAAAGGGAGGGAGGGAGAGAGAGAAGACCTGGATAGAGGAGAATTTTTGAGCAGTCTAAAGGAGTGAAGAAACCCTGCTTCTTCTAGATTGTATGATCCATCTGCTCACCTCGATGTGTGTGTGCAGTATGCACTTGTTTTTAGCCATTTCTCTTCCTTCCCCCTCCATCAGGAGCTAGTTTCTCTCTGCACGTAGGCAGAGTTGGTTGCTAGGGTTACTGAATTGCCCCCATTTTTCTGGGTTTGAGGAGTGGAGGGAAAATAAGAAAGAATAATGTAGATGTGTCTTCCCTGTAGGGTCTGGCTAATCAGGTTACCACACACACACACACACACACACTTCGTTTCCATTTTGAACCATAAAACCTTATTCTTTTCAGTTTTTTTTCTTATGCCTTTTTCCTTTGCATTCCTGTTCTCCTTATTCTTTTCATTGCTTTTCTCTCCATGGTGTCAAATCTGTTTCCTCAGCTCCCTCAGGCTGTGGGGTAGTGTGCTGTGTGTGTGTGTGTGTGTGTGTGTGTGTTCGAGACAGGAGATGAGAAGAGCGGTTTAATGAAAGAAAATTCCAAATTGTTCGCTGTTTAACAACAATTTGACTTGCCTTGGTGTCTCTTAATATTTACGAAAGCTGGAGGTCGTGTTTTTAACTTCTATCCATCTTGCACTGTAAATGAGTCTTAATTGCTAAACGCTGCCTGTGTTGGTATTAAAGAGAGAATTTCAGTATTGTGACAAGTTCTTGTATGCGTTGTAACTGAGCAGATCACTGCATGCTGGCCGGCACCATTCGGGTTCACACCTCTGCTAATGCTGTTTTAATGAAGCCATTCATCAACTCTTCTCAGCTGAATCTGCATTACACACACAGAAACATACACACACACAAACACACACTGCCTCTCACTTTCTCTCCTCCTTTTCTTCTGCATAAATCTGTGTGAGGACACTGCGTTCTTCCCCCTGGTTGCTATGTGGATGCACCACTTCTATCTGCTGTTCCCAGCATCA
>CAAKHC010009761.1:9903-23057 GCA_901007825.1 Macroramphosus scolopax | reverse complement strand
TGCTGCTCTGGCGGAGATTTCTCCCACATTCTCCCAGTGTTTGTTGCCACACATGCTGGTTTGTTTAAAGTGCTAAGTCCAAGCTGAGTTAACCCACCTTGAATGTGGGAATACTGTAGTTTTCTTTCCCACAATCCTTGAGCACATGCACACACCTTATTGTACAGTTGGTGTGATTAAAGCAGGGCACACTCTTTGTTCGGTTTGTCACTAATAGCTTAATAAAACAAACATCCGTTAGTTTACGATCCTGGAATAGTCTGGTCATCTTTCACCGCATTGGACCGCTGATATTCCCTCACTTCACACTCAAACCAGATGCACTGCCTCAATATAAAACCGCACACTCATCACTTGCACAGCATGTTGGCCTGGTGGGTGCTCTTTTGATGTGTGAACTGTTTACATGTTGACCTTCGCTGAAGGTCATATATTCAGGTCACTGTTCGCTGCTTATTTAGCGGTAGGATGTGTGCATCTGAAGATCAAACTTCCTCCTGTTGTCTTCCGTTTCACTCATCCACATGGCCGAACCTACAACAAGGGGCCCCAATGTGTTCCACAAAGGAAACATGACTGCACGGGTGTCTTCTGACTCGGCTTCACAGCACTCCAGCTGAACTTTAGGCTTTAATAATCAAGCAAAATGGAAAAGTAAAGTGTGCGGGTTTGTCGAGGGAACTGTAACATAACTTAATAGGTTAGTTGAAGTGTAAATGTGCTGTGTAAGGAAGTGCTTTGGTAAATAGTTCCTGTGACAGTCAACAACATGAAGCCTGATAGTGATTACACACGCCCTGGGAGGATGTGTTTCATTTACACACTTCTCTCAAGCCTGACATTAGTGTGGGTGTGGTTGTATGTATCAGTGGTGGTTTGACTGCCGTTGATAAACCCGCCCTTAAATGTAGTTTACCTGTAGTTGACACCGTACCGCAGCACATACCTGAGGCCTGATATTTATCTCATTGGTTCTGCAGGTACCTGTTCGCATACTCTGCTCTGCTACTCAACCAGTGTCAGCATTGGGCAATGGTTTGTGTGTGTGAGGGAGAACATACTGAGACGTTCTTTTCCCTCGTGCATGTTTAAGCGTGTTCCGAGGCTTTGAAATATGTCCTGTCAAAGTAATTCTCTGAATCGGTCATTTACTACAAACACAGTGGACAGTGTGTTTTTATCTCGGTCCCACTGTTACAAGACATTTCACCGTCTAATCCATTTTGACACCCTTGTCAGTTGATGCTGAAGATTAGCGCGCCCCACTGAAATCACATTAAATCATTCTTCGGTGGCTCATTTACCAAGTTAATGTGCACATGACATGTGCTCATGTTTGTTAGGTCCCGGAGATAAGAAGGAGCGTCTTGCATGAAAGCTAATGTGGGGCGTTGTTCAGAGTCTGTAGGTGATCAGACTCGTATGTTGTATAGCAGGCCGGCGCTCTGCTTATGATGAGAGATAACGATCGAAAACATGTTGGAGTTGAGAACCAGTTTCAACTTGTCCAATCTAATAGAATCATATTGCCATTTCCTTTTAGCCATGCCAGCATATATTCTGACAGTTGCACGAAACAATGCGACGTGCTCATGAGTCTACACGCTGGGAACTTTCTAAACAAAGGAGTGACGTCTGAGAGGAAGAAACTGTCCAAAGCTTGGCTTCACTTCACAACGACAAACGGTAACAGTGATGGTTGTAATGACTGTAAAATATTCAAATAAGCATGGAACCCCAGCATTATGCTGAAACATCATCCTACCTAACATGGGCTTCAATTCCAGGAATGCAGAGTGTGTGTCGCTCTATGACAAGTGCTACTGCAACCAACCGAATGCACGTCTGTTACTGATGTGTAAATATTTTGCATGTTACTATATCATTAGCGCCACATTCCCGTCCTTTGATGATAAAACACTGCAGTTTATGATTGATGCAAGAGTTGATTTGCCTCTCAAGGTACCAGCGAGATAACTGAGGAGTATTTCCTTAAAAATGTACATACACGAACAAGCAATTTAATTTGTGTATTGTCCCTCAATTCGTAGAATAGCCTTGCAATAAATCTTTCTTTAATTTCCAGTTTTTACAAGCCTCTGAGGGAGCTTGATTAATGCGGTGGAAAGATATTCCAGCATGCACAGTGTCTTATCACAGAGGAGCTGTGTGTAATTGTAACCTCTGGAAATCCCAGTCTTCCAAGTTTTGCGAGGCAACCTTGCAAGCTGTAATGACGCAATAGCAGATTAATAGTTACGTGAGCCAATTTTAGAGTAGGTTTGGAGAGAATCCCATAAAACAGGAGCGGTTGGATGTTTTGTGGTGTGTCTGCGTAGGATAAACGTGTCACTATGAATGCCAAAACGGTCATTGTAAAAGCATTTTAATTGAGCTAGACAGCAGGGCCGCATTAGCAAAGCACCTAATGACTTCCAATCCAGCAGCATTCCTTCATCACTGACAACAACATTAGTGTATAATTTGATAATAACTGCAGACCACACCAATATTTTAACATATGTACGATGTAGCAACTTATTGAATTAAGGTTCAAAAGGAGGTTTGGAATTGTTTGTTAAATGTTTTCAATAGGTAAAGCAGTGAGACTCATGTTCTCATCATCGCCTTAGAATAGTCAGTAGGTGTGTGGCAACAGCCTCATATATTTCTTTACTGGGGCCAGTGACTGAAAGGAAAATAGTTTCCTTCAGTGTCCTTCTCCTGGGCCACAGTGGAGTGTGTAGACCATGTGCTGGCTTGCATGGCGGGATACCTCACTCACATTACTGCCTTCGCCCCTCCCTTTGCCCTCCCTCTGTTACCCTCCTCCCTCTTCACATTCCGACTCAGTCCATGTGCTTCAAACAGAGTGGAAATGGGAACATCCCTCCCTTTTTATATATGCATACACATACTCATTCCTGCTGTGCAGTGGCCCATAGAGGACGGGGTGAAGGGTGCGTTCCATATAGATTATGGACAGTGTTGCACACTTGGTGTAAACCAAGAGGTTCTTATGCAGAGATAAGCCCTGAGTATTGATGATGGAGAAGAAAGGAGGGTGGCGAGATGGATGCCCTTTTACACAAAGAACCTCACCATCAATCATCTCATCACATTGATAGCAGTCACTTGACACAAGCATGTTCCGGGGGCCCCCCCATCACCCGAATATTTCCTCCCCCACTCCCTCTCTGTCTGAGATTTCCTTCTGTCTGAGGGCAGTGTTGCATGTTAAAGGTTGCTGTCTATGACAGATATGCACATACGCACAGGCGTTCTCTGTGTTTAAAGGTTGAAGTGGGTGGCAGCAGGCTAAGTGGCAGAGTGTGAGTGGGTCTCTTGTCATGTGCTGATGGTATTCCCTCTGAGGAATGCAGAGGAGAGACTTTCCTACTGCTTAGCTTTTGTAAATCATTGTGATCGTTGTTTTACATATTCGATGCACCATCTGTTGCATAACATCTGTAATGTCTGCAGACAAACACTCAAAATCAACGAGGATGAGTTCTCACAATAAGTTCAGTGGGAAGTAGGATTTGTTTCGAAAATGTGCATTACACTGACATCCTAAATGTGGTTGATTCAGCAACACTTGTGGTCACTGGTCGTAGCAACAAGTCATCTAGGGCGATCAAACGATAGTGACATTAAACACTTCCTCAATAGCAATAAAAGAATTGTACCATAGCATGTTTGATGGTTTCAATTAAATGCATTACATGCAAACTGTAAACACATTAGGAATTACAGAGTTTGGTTGCATGATTCCTTGATAATGGAGTGTGCTAATAGTGACACATCCGATCTTTTGGTTGCACCATCAACATGTGGCGCAACAACTGAAACAGTTTAGAGACACAAAAATGGGTGCAATTTTATTATATCGTAATATTTTATGACCTTAGAACTTTGAAGATCCCAACATTACAAAGACATAACTCTTTTTTTTGTTTATATTTGCAAATCTATTGTGTGTTTTTATCATCAGTGTTAACAATTAAATTAATTACATGTCTGCCCTTTTATAAAGTGGTTAAATTCAACCTTTTTTCCCAGATATTTATGAAAACTGGGGCTCGTTAGCAACAAGATAGCTTAGCATAGCAACAAGAATGTTAGCAACAAGATAGCTTAGCATAGCAACAAGAATGTTAGCAACAAGTTAGCATAGCAGCAAGAATGTTCACAACAAGATAGCTTAGCATAGCAACAAGAATGGAGCCCTGTACTTCCCAGCTCTATACTTTATACACATACATTACTTTATTGGAAGAAAAGACTAAATATATCCTTTTTGTAAAATCCATTTTTGGTGTTTTAATGTCACATTTAACAAAGGCTTCAAATCATTGTCATTCAGCAGCTAACTCTCAACACCTGGAGGTAAGAATGTCTTTAAGCAATTTTGCTTCAATGTTGTTGACAGTGATATTAAATATACACAAACTGTAGTTAATGAGCTGCCACATGCAGAAAAGCACACTCTGCTGCATTAAAAATAGATGCAAATGCACAGCGATGTTTTTGCACCACAGCTCTTTATTAATGCAGCTATTGTATCACCGCACAACACGCTGGCACTTAATGCCCATTGTTTTCAGCATCTTTGTTACCCATAAAAGCCAGGAAGGCTTACAGTATGTGTGAGTCAGGTCCCTGGCTGTATCCCTCTCCATTGTGTCCCGCTCTTGCTGTGGATGACAATGATGGCCACTGTCCACAGTGAAATGCATCGCTGTCATAGCTTACATTCTGCATGGTCCATATGCTCACAACAGATCTGGACTCGGCACAGCCTCGACAGCATCGAGGCCATTTTGAATTCATGAATTACGATGTTGTCTTTGGTACAAGAGGCAGAATGTGTCTGATTTCTAGTCGGGAGAAGAGGGAGGGAGAGTCTGTGATTTTTCTTTTCTGTGAAGAAAAAAGGAGGGAGCTCTCTTTGGTGAGTGAGAGAGGAGGGTACGCCTGATGTCTTGGAGCTGGAGATTCGGAACAGCGGGACTCTCCTAGATCAAACAGGGTTCCTCTGCGGATAAGAAAGAGAGCCAACCAGGGAGGGAGAAAAACACTGGCAGAAGGGATAAAGGAAAGCTAGAAGAAAGCTCTTCATAGTCTTTCAGCCTAGAGGGAACGGTCAAACAAAATACTGTACTAATGACCATCTCATTGGTCTCCTTTTGCCTTCTTTCCGCCTCCTGATGATGTGACTGTGTGAGTATCGTGAGACAAGTTTTGGACAGGTGTGGGCCACATGTCATGGTCCACTATGACCTTTGACCTCTTCGGTTCGCTGCCAGTCACAAACACCGTCTGAGGATCTGCGGCAACTCTCACGCCTGCTTTCGAGGGATGATTGTCGTACATGTATCTGTCAGGACCAGGCAGCTCTGTCGGTGTGCATGCAGGTTTACGCTGCAGAGATTACACCGTGTGGGAAAGTGCTCCCTCTTCTCGCCTTCCACTGAGGCAGCATTAATAATTCAGCTGCACAATGCAGTCCACAATGCTACCTACACTATTGCTTTTCCTCCCTTTCACTGAAAATCCTCTGAACATTTCCCTCCCTTTCATTGGTCTGATTTGTGTTTTACCTCATTTAGTTTCTCTTCCTCCTTCCCCCAGTCAGCTCATTTCTCTGTCACGTTCCCATGACTGGAGCCGAGTGTCAAACCCTCCGATCTTTCTAAACACTTGTTCCTACTGTTTTCTCAACCCTTACTCTTAATCTCTCTACATACATTTCATTCCTGGTGCGTACACTCCCTCTTCCCTTCCCACTTCTGTCCCTTTCTTTTTAAACCTGTTTGGGGTAGTTCTGAGGGGACGAAGAGGAGGCCACGGACCGGGAGGAAAGGGTGTGGCCACCCACACTGCAGCTCTCTATTGTGTTGAACTGATTCAGACACGTCCTCCCTCTGCAACATACGTATGACACACAAAATGGGACACATGCACTGCGGAGAGTCACCTACCCTGTGTTCCACTCTCCACTTGTTGGAGTGGCGTGGCACTAGGTTCCCATGGTGTCAAAGGGTCTGCCACAGGGATGTCAGGAGGAGGATGCTAAGCTTTTCAATCTGATGCTTCCTGAAAGAGATATCACAGGGAGGTCAAAGCTCAGGGTTAGCTAGAGAGCAGACACTTTCATTTCAGTATCTTGTTGTTTCACATTCCAATGAACTCTTGCGTGCGAGTCACTGAGGAGTGAACGCAGCAATCTGAGTTATTCACCAAATCATTTAGGCAATATTCTCTAAGTCATAGCAGCACTACAATTAAGTGCAAGGTGCTGGGTGGGTGGGAGGATTTTGTCACAGGCACCTGGTCGAAGATGAAATATGATATGATGGTGTGAGTTTAGGGCTTATCAGAGGCCAATAAAACATTGCCAAGCAGGTCTTACTCCTTTTGGGAGGCAAGCTCCCAGCTCTGCATGTACGTAGGTGTAACCTAACAAACGTCATCCACACTCATTTAGACATGATCTTGGTGATAGGACTTGAACCAGCCGCCCTGAGTTTGTCAACACACCACTAGTGAACACTGTGTTTCCCAGTGGTGTTGTAATGGTCTGCGGCAAAAGTTGAGCCAGAATCATCAACAATTCA
The DNA here is from genome assembly GCA_901007825.1 of Macroramphosus scolopax. Taxonomy (NCBI): domain Eukaryota; kingdom Metazoa; phylum Chordata; class Actinopteri; order Syngnathiformes; family Centriscidae; genus Macroramphosus; species Macroramphosus scolopax. Next base: position 16,437 of record CAAKHC010009761.1, on the reverse strand, counting down.
TGACCGTGCAACATTTCGATGGAGACCTGTGCGGCAGCACCCCAAACGTCCCAACAAGATGTTCTAACTCACCGTGAGAGAATTGCCTTCGTGCAAGTGCGGCTGCAGCCTGGAGCATCACATGTAGGCAATCCTCAGCTGACGCCGGTGATCATCAGACCGTGAAGACGCCTGTTCGCCATGATATAGTGATATTTGAGCTGTAGGGACAATCATGCGGATGGTATGGAACGCCAGCTAAGTAGGCTGTTATGTGTGAGAAAGCAAAACAATGGTGTGCATGTGTTTGTGTGCTTGAGCAGCACAAGGGCTGTGTTCATTGTGAGACGCCGTCCTCAGACTGACCTCAGGTGAGTGCTTCTCACTGCGCAGTTGTTGAGAAACACTTCCTCTAGGAATTCTCTGAGAATATATGCGGGTGAAGTTGTCTTTTATCTCTATTCCCCACTCTTACGAGAATGCTGTTGTTCTAGTTTTTTGCTTTCTAAGCACTGTGAAAATCTGCTTAAGGCTCACTTGAGTGTTCTGCATTGCGGAAACATGAAGCCTATAAAACGAAGCTATACGAGGACATGGAGAGTTATTTGGGCAGTGAACTCAAGCTAACCCAGATTCTCCCTGCTGCAGAAAGATGCATTTGATACATCCCTCAAAATAGGTGTGTACCACTCTCCGCTCTGCGGATCCGGAGGCAACATCTTCCAAACTTTACATATGCATGTAGAAATATTCCTGCAAAAGCAGCTGAAACTTGCTGTCAGAAAGTAAAAACAAGCCAATCCTCATGTCTGCTTTTGAACATTTTGTTGGCTCCATGCTGTCTCAATACCAAGCTGTAAAGAAGTGTGAAAAGATCAATCCTGCCTTGTTTTTTTTTACGCTGCAGGCCGGGCTTTCATGCAAGTTTGACGCACTTTCACTTCTCCCTTTCTATGCTTTCAGGCGACTCGGTGGAGAGGTGATTTAATAGCGTGCCTATGTTGCAGCTCATCCTGTTAGAGGAATTAGAAACCAATATAGTGCTCTAATACTCATTCCTGCTACAGTTATTTAGCGGCTCAGCCCAATTTGACACACATTATTTCACTTTGGCTACTACCGTCATGCACATTGTGCAGGAATGTATTTTCTTTTTTCTACAGAAATATGAATGTAAATAAGAAAATGGCTCAGTCCAACTAGCAAGCAGATACTGGTGAGTTTAATCAGTTTTACGTTTATATGAAGCCCGCTGACATCTATGTCTCGTATTATACATATTTCATAAGCTCATTTTCTGCTTTTCCCTCTGTGTCTTGAAGCCCAACATATTCATTAAGTAACTAAGCTCTAATGAAAAAGTCAGACGTGAAATTGGACTTTAACCTCTGAATGAGGTTTACTGAACAATGACCTGATTCCTCTTTGATGCTCACCGTTCTTACATTTAACATCCGGGTTTATCTTACATGGACTCTATTACACCAAACCTGAGGGCTTTGATATCCTTGTGTGTCAAGTGTAAGGCATGTAGATCAGGCTGTCTCCCGCTATGTAATTCCTTTTCCTGGTTTCCAACACATTTACTGCTGGCTAGAAGACCAATTCTATCATTTTTTAGCGTGCCCAAGACAACAGCGCCATCCGCGATGGATTCCTTAGTGGCGACAATGTACTCGCTCACTGTTACAGATTGAACAGGATTATGTCTAATGGTTAACTTGATCAACCCCTTTTCTTCATTTGAATAGAACAGAACGATTGACAATATTTCTTTAAATATACTGACACTCTATAGAGGATTAAATGGGATTTTAGTTTGACTTTCAGTTACAGGAAGGGTTCCCCTTGGACTTTTATCCATTCTGGTGACAATAGATTTTATTATTGACTAATGGAGCTCACAATATTCTCTGTATAGATCAGGGAAGTGATCTAGTTTCTATCCAACCACTTTGAGGGACAATAGTCGTGAAATGAACTGCACGAAAAGAGAGAGAAAGAGGTGCAAGAGTCCCAGCTGAGTTCCTTGTGCTGTTCAACACAATTCTGTTGCGGTGGTTTGTTGTGCTGAGGTGCTGAGTTGTTCTTCTCCCTGGGAGCCTCTTCATGCAGCGTGGCCCACTTTCTCTCTCTCTCTCTCTGTCTCTCTCTTTTCCCCCCTCATCTCAATGCAGCTCTCCGAAAAATCCCCGGTTGGGAGCTGGTGGGATTGAAGTGAGGAAGAATTTAACTAGATGGCTGAATGTGGTCTTCACCGTGGAAAACGAAATGAGTTAACTGCATAGTGGCAGTGAAATTATACTTAAAGCGGTACAAGCCCCCTAGTTCCCAGTTATACCACAACACTAAATATCCGTGGTGTAACGGGTCCGCAGGGCGGGGCTGAGATCTTCCCATATGCTCATTTAGCCAGGTTTAGTATCTATGAGGTTTGTTGTGAGGGACTGCTGACTGGTTGAAATGGTGCCCATCATTCATTGCTGACAGCCCTGGCTCTCTGACCAGGACTCATCGCAAAGCAATGCTGCCTCTCCATATCGTGCAGCACATGTATGTGTGCATGCACATACACACATTAGCAGGCGTGAGAATGATTTATACCTCTGGAGCAGCGAGTTGGTGAGAAGGGGAATGGATGCAAGAAAGGAGGCACATTTTTGATTGCAGCTGCTGCACAACCAGATCCTGATGCAGCTTTTTCCTGCCCTTTGGATGATGTAGAACTGGGAGCCAAAGAATGCATCCGTCCAACTCTCACGTACTGTAGTCTGCACCTACAGGTTGTCTTCTACATCAGTGTAGCTTCCATAGGTTTATTGTACAGCTCCAGCTTTTGTAGCACACGCAAGCTGTTGATGCACAAATGAACTTCACCAGTAACACAAGTATGCTTTAATTATTGGTAATCTTAGGTAAGATGCAGCTCTGCTTGAAGATGTGACATTCAGAACATGCATTTACAATTGGCTTTGTGCCTTAAGCACAAAGTGTCTCCTTTGCCCTGCCCACCATATGAGAAGGAGTTCGTAGCTGTAGAGAGCAGTGACATGTCCTTATCGTATGTTATCAACAGCTCTTCTGGGTCTCATCCTTTGTCTGATGGAACATATTCCCCCAGCCTCGCTGCTTTCCACTGGCGTTAAGATAAAGATCAGCAGCCATCAGCAGATACAGCCCTCAACCGTTGTTGCCGCCGCACGCCGTCTCATCTCCACTCTCACTATATCCTCTATCTCCATCTCTACTATTCTCAGCGTGCCACTGATGTCTCTTGGAATGCAGTGATAAGAGCATGCTGTGTATGGACGCATACCATTTCAGTCACGTACACATGTTTGGTATCATACATCTTTTGTCCCCTGGGGTTTATGTGTGTGTGTGTGTGTGTTCTGTGTGACTGCACAACTTATATGACAGAGGGAGGCCATTACCAACTGTTAGGTTTCAGACCGCGGGGGCTTCCGGCAGAAACAGGCCGTTAAATGCATGTGCACATGCACACACAGCACTCAAGGTCCCTTTAGTCATTGACATGAGTCATTGGAGGGGGCAAATCTAATTCTGACAGAGGGATGAAATGAAGATGTGAATAATCTTGAAGCACGGAGTTACACTCTGTCACTCATTCACTGGGATGATGACATGTGTAAAGCTGCTAATAAAGACGGGAGTGACCCTCTAACCACCAGGGGATGTGTCTGCTCTTGAGAGAAGTCCACTCCCGCCCGTTGTTATTTGAAAGTAGTCGCATCATGTCTTGGATGATTCCTGTAATTCTTGATGCATAGAGAGAGCGCTGTCCAAGACTGTTGAGGCTGAGTTAGCTCACGACTTGCACTGTCAGACAGACAGACACACACCCAGCGGGCTCCTTCCCATGCTTGTGTTGTGGATTAGTCAAATCCCCTGACTGGCTGCTAAGCTGATTAAGGGGGGTGTTATGTACTGGCCATTTGGACACACTGGAAAGAGTACATACACACATATATACACACACACATTACCACAGTGGGACAGCTCAGCTTAATATTGTCTCTCCTGCTGATCCAGGATGGTCTAATACGCGTGTGCTTTTTTGTCTGATATGTCTCTGTGCCTTCTTGGACAGATGGCATAGATCATAGATATACAGTCATCGTTGGGATCCCTACTGCGGCGCGTGTGCATGTGTGTGTTTGTTGCTGAGGGAGAGCGAGAGAGAGAGAGAGAGCAAGTCAGATGGAGAGAGACCGAGATGAAGCCTGTTGGAACAAACTGAAGCCCAGATGGCCGTGCCCGGCAGAGACAGGAAAAAGAGGTGACACCAGGTGGATGGTACCCTGGAGGATGAATCATTGCACACAGGCACGCACACAGGCACACACAGGCACACACAATCTGACTGCAGTGCTGCAGTTTGGGAGAGGCTGCTTTAAATCATGTTAATGAAATGTAAGATAATTTGTGGGCTGATTTTGTGCAGAAATTAGTCAGCCATTGGTCAGTACACTTAAAATTGACCAACAATGTTACTAATCAATAACTCGTCTTCGTGATTTATGACACAGCAGAGTGTAACATAATTTGCTTCGAGCTTCAGCAGCACGTGAATTAGCTGTCATTCCTGTAAGCTGTTTTTTTGTCTGACAAAATAGGCAAAATCCAACTTTTCTGGGATTTTATAAGCTATAAAACTGATTAATTGATAGAAATGGAAATGATTCCCCTTCCCCCCTACATACACTCCGTCAGCGCCTTTTCCAGAATGGGTTAGTAGTGCAGGCAGAGTGAAAATGGGTGAGGAGCTAGTTAACTTTTGATAGGCAGCCATTTTCATTATGCATAGAGAACCCCAACCCCCCAAATCTCCAACTCTTCAATCCTCCTTCCACTTTGGGAATCAGGGCATGTGGTGGCTCGAGAGGGCTGAGGGGGAAGTCTTTCAGAGTACATCAGGCTGCAGGAGTCGAGCTGGTCAGAGCTGAAACTGATAGTTCCATTGTTGAGTGTTTTCCACCAGTTGGTTGACATGGGAGACTGACCTCCTCCAGTAGCTTTGCGACCTCTGACCCCTGACCTGTGGTCCTGGCTCACAGAGTGCAAAGGAACCCTGACGAGAGCCCACATGACTGGATTGTGGGCCACAGATGCATCAACACAAACACACCTCATCTTCCGCTCTTCCCTTCGCTGTGTTCCTCCAGCTGCTGATAAAGAGTCTCGCTAGCTTATAAAGGGTTAATGACTTCCTGATTGGATCACGGAGGTGCAGAGTAGCTCAGAGGAATTTCCCCCCGCTGAGTGAGAACACCCCCACAATAACTCCAACTCTCCCTCCCTGTCACCTCCTTTTAGTTTCTCCTCACCCAGCCTCCTCAGTCGATCTTCACAACCAGCATGGAGGTTCATGAGGTCCTGCCTTTGTTAACATAGTAACATATAATACAAGTTCTGACATGATATTCTATCTGTGCATTTGTTTAACTTGGTTTTTATCTGATCTCAAGTCTCCATATACTTTAAAGCCAAGTCTTAATGAACGCCTGCTCCTTATTCTACGATAAGATGATGGGATACATTTCCTGAAGATCATATTGTGGCCTTTCATGTCTGTTTGGTCTGTTTTGCATTTCCTTGGTTATCAGTGGTTTAATTGGCGCATGTGGAGTGTTTGCTTGTTTATGTTTTTGTGGTGTGTGTTTGAAATGTGAAAGAGCAACTCAGTACTCTGTTGTTCATTATGGAGTTAAGTCATAAGTGAAATTTAAAGGAACAGAAACACACACAAATGTCTTGTATTGTTACCCTCTGATATCCACTCTCTTACCTATTTTAACTCAGCCGTAGTTCAAAAGACTCATTCCTGCAACATCCACAGCTTGCGCTTGTCTTTCCCTCTCCCCTCGGCCACACTGAGGTCTGTCATGGTTTTGCTTTAACTGATTTTTCCACATCTAAAGTCACTTAGACCGTGAATGAGACGACACTGCTTTTCCAAAGTTTTAGAGACAGAAATGCCCAAATACATTTTTGTGTGTGTTGTGTTTGTTTTCAGAGGGAAGGTCCAGACCCAGGAAAAAGACATTGGCTAAAATCTCTCCATTCCAGCAATACTTTTCCTCACTTACTGTACAGTAATTCTATCTCTTCCTTTACTCCCCTCTTCACTCATGTGTTTGTCTGCGCGTGCGTGTGTGTGCGTGTGCGTGTGTGCGTACAGTGAAGCAGTATTAGGCCGGCATGTCTGGAACTAATAGATTCCACCCTGCTGAAGAATCTTATTAGGAAATACTACCTGCAACCTGAGGCTCCAGACTACTAACCCATTCAACTGCCTCAACATCACGTCCTGTAGCCCAATCACTGACTCATACACACACACACACACACACATATTCATCCCTCAAACCTCAGGCTCGGTTTCTCCGCTACAGTCATTCTCCCACTCCTCTCTTTTCCTGCCTGGTTTCAAGTTCGGAAGGTTGTATTGGTTAAGTCCACAGCTGCCTGTTTTTCTTCAGGCCCTTTCATTTGGCGAAACAGACATACACACCTCAGGCTACCCCCCCCCCC
>CAAKHC010009759.1:6129-21051 GCA_901007825.1 Macroramphosus scolopax | reverse complement strand
AGAGAAAGAGAAAGAGAAAGAGAAAGAAAGAGAGAGAGAGAGAGAGAGAGGGAGGGAGGGAGAGAGAGAGAGAGAGAGAGAGCGCCGGCACAATCCTATAATGAGATACAATAAACCTAATGACAGATGCAATCATGTAGAAACTCACCGCAGACTCGTAATCAAATTGCTCTCCGTAGTGTGGCTCCATCAGAGTGTGCTGCCTATGTGCAATTATATATAGTGACAAAATGCCAAAAAGCTCTGCAGAGAGCAGCATGCAGTCGGCTGCATAATCCTTCTTGACAGCGCCGAATACCCAAACATCCTTTTAAATCCAGAGACGACTCCGTCTGAGCATCAAAGAATCACTGAGTGAGTTTAATATCTTCTTCTTCCTCCTTTGACTGCGCAGGAATGCAGACGGTTACATCGACCTGGACGAGCTGAAGATGATGCTGGAGTCAACAGGTGAAGCCATCACCGAGGACGACATCGAGGAGCTGATGAAGGACGGGGACAAGAACAACGACGGCAGGATCGACTACGACGGTGAGGAGACGGAAGTCACAGCAGAGACGTCAGATGTTCTTCAGAAACACACCCGCCTGATAACACTCACACTGTCTCTTATCTCGGTGTGTTTTTGGTCTGTTCGCTAACTTGACCTTTTGTCCCTTTCAGAGTTCTTGGAGTTCATGAAGGGAGTGGAGTAACCCTGAAGAGGAGAAGATCACTTTTGTATTTCTCTGCAACTACAACGACAATCTGTGGGAGATGATTCCGGGAACGACTTTGCAAGATTGAATCAATACTCCTGTATCTTCCGACCGTCTCTTGCACTGTTGTAAATACAGTTTGTAACTACGTACGCGCCCACGTATACTGAATTTGTGTAAATGTATCCAAATTGCTTATATTTCCTGCAGAGTCACATCTTGGCTGTTGTACTTATTTCTGACTGATTGCCGAAGTTCCACAGCCAGTTTACAACTCTTCTTACTGGGAGGCCGACGATCAGCTGGGCAGAAGATGTATGTGTGCACAAAACAGGACGTGTTGGTGAACTAGGATGTGCACATTATATATATTTCTGTATGTGAGACACCCTCAGGATTATTTATTCCCCCTCTCAAACCTGTAATAAACAAGATGCATTTGTCAACACAGATTGAGTTGTGAACTTCTTGCAGAACAGATCTCAGACTGGGTTATTATTCATAGTAACGGTGCGCCAGACGGAGTCACGTCAGCGCACAAGGAAAGCTTTGTGCTTTTGGGGGACTGGACCGGATCAGTGGTTGTTATTGACCCACTAGCTTTACCGTCTCGTTCCTGTTTTGCCATGCGTGTCTTTAACTTTTACAAGCCGATCACATGTTTGTCACACGGCGACTAAACAAGCAAAAGCAGGCCCGAAATATAACCGTCGAAAGAAGAGTCCTCGTCAACCCCTGAAATTTTTGGAATTATCTGTGTAACTCTATCGCGGTTTGCGTCCGCCGGGCATGTGAACTATTCCCATTGTTGCCGTGTAAAGTGTCTCGTTACACAGCGGATTGAGACAGGAGGAGCTATTTGTGTCTAATCACGTTAGTGCCCATGTTGGGGGATCTGGATTGACTGACATCAGTTGACAATCAGATGCCTCCGTCCATATACAGAGAAACCTCTTCTATTGTTAATGCAGCTGCGAGCCAACTTAACAATCTGGATCACGAGAGGACGAAAACAAGCAGGATATATAACACAAGGTGTCTGCTTACTGATGCACCTCGAGTTCTACAGAATTAAGGAAGAATTTCTGTTTTGCACACGTCCCTAAAAACAAAGAGCGTAATCATGTTAATGTGTTTTCAACTGATAACGTACAAATAAAAGTTATCGCGAATCATTTCGCACGTTCGGTCGGGAATGATAACAATATTTTCGGCGCTGTTTCCAAGAAATTCCTTAACATGACAAAGTTTATGTCCCGAGTGTTTTACTGATGTGAGACGTCACTCCCAGGCGGCCGACAGGCTGCAGAGGAGTGGTGCAGTTGGCGATGTGGCCACTTGATGTCAGCAGGGAAACATAATTCGATCTGCTTTGTTGGGCTCAGTAACAAGCGAGAAGATGAGGAGACTTCCTGGTGAGGCCCAAACTCTTTCCAAAACATGATAATCACTAACATACAGAAGGATCGATGCACTTAGAAGAATTAATTAAGAAGGTCGTGCTCTAAGTGGTGAAATAATGATTGAAAAATCAACATTTTTATATTGTTGGACAGGATCAGTTGAATTCGGTGTGAGCTGGTGACGTCAGTGGCCTGACTGATGAACGTCCAGCGGCCTCCCCACCTCCAATCCATCCCTCTCTGCCTCCCTGAGGGTCCTGTTAGCTCCCTTCAGTCCTCCCTGCTGTCACAGACAGTACAGACGCTCTGCTGGTCCAATCCAACAGCCTGACAGCTACAACTCACCACATTAGCTGCACTGTTAGTTCATCAAAATCACATTTGAACAAAGTTCCTATTTGCTTTCACTGCTGCTTTAAGGTCTAAGCTGTGAGCCGCCATGTGCAGCGTGCACAAGTAGTGCTCTCCCTCCTATCAATGGGAGGCCGGGCAGCAGCAGAGAAGTGTGTGAATGAATCTGGGGTGTGGCGCACCGAGCAGTAAGCTGGGTGGAGTGACGCAGTTATGCAAGACGGGCCTGATGACTCATGCTGGCTGTTACTAACACACACTGCGGTTATGAGCCACCTTTGATATTGTACATTTCAGGGACAACACAAAAGGCACCATGAGATCGGTGTGGCAGGGGCAGAGCAGCATTTCTGAGTCCTGGACTGGATTAGCATAAGTAATTGTAAGATATCAGGATTATGTAACAGACTTCATTCAGCTTTATTCCACCAGTGTGTGTGTGTGTGTGTGGCCTCATTTAAACTATTGTGGGGGGTCTGGAAACTTGGAGGGCTGCTGTTAGAGCGGGGTTAAGGTTGGACAATCAGATGTGAGGTGAGCGTTAGGTGAGGTTGATGTGCGACATGCCACTGACGAGTCCTCACAAGTGAGGTAAAACAGGGTTGTGACATACAGTATGTGTGTATATGCATGTGCACGTGTGCTGTTTGTGTGTGTGCCACATATTTCTTACACTCTGGGCACATAAACCTGTTTACATAGTCACATTTTGGGGATGTAAATGATTATATATTAGGATATTATTACTATTATTCTCATAGTTATGGGAAGTCTCCAGGAAATGAATATGAATATAATGTCGGGAAAAAGCAACTGTGTGTGTGTGTGTGTGTGTGTGTGTGTGTGTGGATACATGCTTAAGTATAGTTGAACGAGTTCACACACGCACGCACACGCACACGCACACGCACACGCACACACACACACACACACACACACACACACACACACACACACACACACACACACTGTTTTATTGATGTATAAATCACTCATTCTAAACATTGGTTCACACAAGAAACACCACACACATCTTAATTGCACTGGAACCGGCTATGTGATGTTGTCCTAACCTCCCAGCTTCCTCGTGATTTATGAAGAGGAGTAAAAGAGTCAGAAAACCCCCGTAAGAGTGAGGAATGCCCCGGACATGAGTCTGGAAGGCTGCGTTCTCATACCATCTTTCCGCCGCCCGCCCACGCACCGAGACCTCGTTTGAAGCCAGCGGGCCTTTTGGGTTCAGAGGATTCCTGTTTTTCTTGCTTCTCTCCATCACATGGTCTTGGAAGCTGTCCAGTTCCGAACAGCCTCATCTCCCTTCTCGTAATGGTATTAGTAGGTATGAAGAGATGCCACCTTCTATAGATTCACTGCCAGCTGTAATGATTTCTGGTGTCTCGTCGTGCTGTTAATCACCGAGTGAGGTGAAAGATTGTTGTTATAAATTAAACAGGGATCCTGAATACAGACAAACGTAAGGGTTGTTTTTGTTGCCGTAAATAAGTGGAACACTACACAAAGAGAGAGTGGAAGGACTGCAGATCCAATGCGAAACAGACAGAATATTGTATCCTGATGCTCCATCCCACTTCTGCTGCGGAGAACACTGAAGTACTGTCTCCGCACTGCCGGGCCATAACGGCCCACAGAACAGCAGGACGACAAGACACCGAATTCTCAAATTCCACCATTACTATTCATTGATTCACATGAATGATGCCGATTGTTTTTGTTTTAATCTACCACTGGAGGGTTTATCTATTTTGTTTTTTTTCGTTCACCCAAAAAAAAAAGAAGAGGCCTCGTGTTTTTAAATGTTGGAATAAACACGCTTTTCAGATTGTTTACTTTGGTAGAAGTTCTGCGTTCAAACTGGACGTCCAGCAGGCGGTTCGTCGGACAGAAGGGCCTCTGTTGGTGGCGCGCTGTGACATATCTCACTCTATTGCTATAGATGACATTGTTATTGTTGTGAACTTATAGCCACACAGTGTGACCTATTTACACATCCTGCACATCAGGAAATGTGTGTACGATGCTGACATGGGCAGCGTGCAGAGGATATAGTATGTAGCTGCCTGCTGCACCCTGAAGACAAGATCCATATGAATGATCGCTGCTCTCGGTGTTATCGGAGATTCCTGTCCGATGCACTATGACATCATCATTTTGGTCCGTACTGCTGTATCATGCCACATCCCGAGGCACAGGCGTGCTCTTTGGCTAGTTCAGCGATTCTGTAACTGTAAGCAACATATGGCCTTGTGGTGTGAATGACATACCAGACTCCAGCCCAGCACAGCAGCCTCCCCGATACTCAGACGACCTTTACGTTGTGTCGGGTCTCGCAAGAAGCCCAGGAATGTTCCCGTTCCTTCATTCTTAAGCTACAAAACAAATACCGACTTGTTCGTAGGCTCAGGCTACTGTACATCAGCGGATGGTGGAATTGGCCCCCAAAATGAGACTTCTGGTGTTAACAGATGGCCGGCTCACTCTGCCACTAGTCGTCCATGTGGCTCTGCTTTACACATGACCCAGTATTCTCCTTGCCAGAACTCACACTTCAGAGAACATACATGTCGCTCGGAGAGGATGCACGTTTGACAAGACTCAGGGAGCTCGTCTGTTTTGAACAGATAGCGAAGCAGGTTCCTGCGTACGGCGGCGCGGCGTGACGGATGGATGCCGGTGACAGCATTGCAAATGAGATCACATTAGATTTTATAGGACGGTGACACGCTGACACTCACGGCTTCTAAATGTGTCCCGATGCCAACGAGGGCCTGACTCTGGATCTATGTTTAATTCTTTCCAAATATGGGGGAGCAGCAAGCACTGAAAATGTCTTGCATGTGATTCAAAGCTTGTGAGAATGATGTGGTAATCCCCAACAACAGGGGGTGGAATCATCGGCATGTACGGGCGGGGGGGTTCCACATCGGACCTGGTTCCAAGTCAGTAAAATTATTAATGAGTCAAATTAGTGTGACTATTTGAGTTGAGTTGACTCAAATAAATGACTTTAAAATCAACTTAATATTTTCACGTTTCACTACTAATTTACTGCCGTGTTACTTTTTACAGCGTGCTAGCAGGTCCTAAGTCTTTCATACGACATCACTTGAGTCACATATTACTTGCCCACTTTGGCAATAATTCAAGTTCGTGATTTGTCTCGTGCCCTCCCGACAGTAAGCGATAAAGGTCTGCATGTCATTTATGTTTAAAGCTAATGTCATAGCTAACATTGCACATCCTGTTAAAACCAAAATGCAGAACTTTCAACATAACAAGACTGGAAAGCTTAACAACTGCTCAGACTTTCATGTCGTCCTTCCACCGAATGAGTGATGTCAATAAAGACTCGGATCATTAACAATTCACAGAAATGGTTCTATCTCCAATATAGTTAGTAATTGTCCCATGAAATCATTCAAAACAGCCATTAACTTTAGAAGAATGAACCGTTTAATTTAATGTTCGCCATCATCACCGGTGACGAGCACAGAAGGTATTTTCCAATTATCCAACCCAAGTTTCGAACATTTTAAACTGTCCGCAGACAGCTGCACAGCATCCATGATGTCATCCCCGGCTCCAGTGACAGGATGTCAGGGACAGCCTTCACCAAGTACTGAGATTAGGATTATTCTCCTCAACTCTGAACATCTGCTGTACACAAACAGAGCGAGACCGCTGGGAGGAATAAAAAAAAACAAAAAAAAAAACAATCCCTGGAGAAACGATGGCAGATATTCAAATGAGACTTACAGGACACCCAAACATCCATCTGCAACAGGATAAGAATGTAACTCTTGTGACTGCAATAGATTTCTTACAAGGTGAATCGGTTCCTCATCTGAAAGCAACACTCTTGTCTATTCATACGCAGCGAGCTTGATAAATGAACCATTCCAGTTATTGTACATCTGAGGCCGAGGCAGCTGTGAGAGTCCTGTCAGCCCTGCAGTATGCTAAGTATGTTCTTCTAACCACAGCAGGTGTGAACCAGCTTTAACTGGCGGCTGCTCAGCTCCACTTCTGCATCACACACACACACAAGCACACACACACACACACACACACGTTTCCCATCAACTTTATACACACTTGTATTTATTTCCTGGAGACTTACCCTGACTGTAATCACATCCACTACTCGCCCAACCCTTCTATTAACTTCCTCTTTGTCCCCGTAGGGAGTCGAGTCCCCGCAATGTGACACCTTTGTTTTACGAGGGGGGGGGGGCCTCACCTCACCTTACCACTGCACAACAAAGCTAATCTAAGCCCTAAAAACAAGTCTGAAGAGATCTGCACACGCACGAGTCTATTTTTTTTGATCTGTATCCTGATGGAAAACGTTCCGAACAGAAACCCTGCACACTGACGGCGTCGTGTTTTATTATTCTGTAGCAACTCGCCGGGGGTTCCAGCATTCTGGTCCCCTGCAAAAAGCTGTCAGACCCCACAAGCGTTGTGTTGGTCTCCTAACACACCACGAATAGAGATACACAAACACACATCCTCCCAACCCTCGCCCGAAAAAATTAAATCCAGATTCACGCACATCTGCTTCCTCAGCAACTACCGCTGAGTAAGCACAACATTAGCCTCCGTTTCCCTTCGTGATCAAAACAGGACAAAAATACTCATCAGTCACACAACTACACACACACACGTCTTTTTCAGTGGCAGTTCAACATTTCGTTTGTGTGCTATTTTTCTTGCAGTGGAGGGGGGGGGGAGTGGAGACCCCCCACTTTGCTCTTAAAGCAGGCAGCAACACACAACATATAATGACATACTGCAAAAAGGCTGTTCTTAACCCCCAGGTGAGAGACACTCAGCAGGGTGAAGATGGTGCCAAAAAAAGGGCTGAAGAGCGGCTGTGAGGGGCCACACACGGGCCCCCGTGTTATATGTAATTTCATGTACGCGGTGCCGAGTCTCAGATTCTACCTCCCTGATTAATACTTGTCACTTCGATCACAGCTGCCTTGTTGTGGGTGTCTTTGCAAGACCTAATCACAGGTTTGCCCTGCAGGTATGTGGCTGGCCAGGTTCAGTCATGCTGGAAAACCCATCAATCAACAACTTTCATTATCACGACTGTGAGGTGTTGCAAGGCAAGTCTCTTCATGTAGATTTGACTTTAAGCCTCCTGAAATATGCTCTGACATATCAGCCCCCGAAGCTGCAGCTAAACAGTTTTACTTTAAGTCATTGAATCCCACAGACTTGACAGTTATTGGAAGATTAATTGCTTCATAGATCGACTACAGAACATTTCTATCTTCTGTGTTTATTTTTTTTTTTCCCTCCCTGGCGGAGAAAGATTGGCGACTGCTCATGAAGTAATTTCTTCAAGGAGAGGGAATTCACGGCATCGTCCGTCTGTCATCTGGCGAAGAACATGAATAAATCAGCCAGACGAGGCAGAGAAAACATCGAACTAATCAGGCAAACCGAGGGAAACATTAAGCTGAGGAATCACCGAGAAGGAGAACACACTTCTTCTGACATACTTGGAAATGTTTCCCAACGTATGATCGTCTAATTATCGGGTATTATGGCAAGCGGGAGAGTAATACCACAAGAACTGACAGTTTCTGATTCACACTATAAACACCTGAATCCTGTTTCGCTTGGAATTATAATTTCAAACTACATCTTCTTCTTTCTTTATACGTGTTGGTGATATAGCAACATACATTAGGATTAACATTAAGCCCATCTTAAATTATATCAGTGAAACTGTATTATTCTGTGAGTAGGTTCGCTGTGGTAGACACAGATTTCATAACTTGGCCACGCCCCCTTCCCAACCATTGTTTTGTTCCAACAGAAATAAACCCATTTAGCTCATCTAATTAGTATTTGTATCAATACTCATTTACTACACTGGGCGGCACTTTGAGAAGGTTCTGGGTTCAAATACACCTGGAAACTTTCTGTGTGCAGTTTCTATGTTCTCCTTGTGGCTGCCTGGGTTTACTCCGGGTGCTCCGGTTTCCCTCCCACAACCCAACATAGACATTTGGTTTACCTTGCTCAGTCCTATGAATTATATTCCGATGCATTTCCCTCCTGTGCGTACACGTTCAACTAATACCTAATCTAATACCTTTACAACAGCTGTAAAGTACAGCAGAGTCGTGCAGTTAAGGTTGAACAATATGCAGCACTGGCTAAAATCTTAAAGTAAGTTTTGAATGAGGATTCTTTTCCATTACAGCATAATAATGAAGCGACCTTCTGAGCAGTTTTTCTGCTCAACGTGAGGAGAAAATTACTGAAAAATGTGTTGTCACATGTTTACAGACGGGACAATGTCCTCACCGTGACATCCCTATTTGTCAGTTCTCCTCTTTTGAAAGGCAGAAAAGGATGTGAAGATAATTAGTGCGTCTCATTTCATACTTGTTCCTAAACAACAAAAACGCATTCACATCTTCACTGGGTATTCGCTGGAAATATGAGAAAAGAAAAAGTTTGCCCGAGGCAAATAGACATCAAAGTGATGTTACACAACAGTCATATTTTGCTGCTCCCTCAAGGTGCAGAGCAAACACATCATTCAAGCCTTGTATCTGCATCGGAGGACATGCTGTGCCATCTTCCTTTTAAGCACAGTTTGAGTGACTCGTAGTGGGTGTGTTTGCACTGTGGTATAAACAGATCTGGCCCTGTCACTTGTCTTTGTGTCAGAAATCAGGCAGGAAGCCAGCAATGAGGTTGACCAGAAAACAGACATGTGGCCACACCTTGAGCCTCGGAGCTGGCCGGCTCACAGCCTCAACCACTCCTCAGAGCCCTGATGTAATCACAGAACCGACAAAAAAAAAGACAAGCAAGCATATTCAAGTAAAAATATACAATATATTTGTTGTATAAACTTGTACGGAATACCTTGGACATTTAGTTTTACATATACTATATATAAGGGTCAAAAATAGGGTGACTTTTGAATCCTTCATGATTTTGAGAAAATGTCCCCCCATAGCAACCACATTTGTATGTACATCTTTACAAATATACCAAACAAAACAGCCCTTTGCTTTAAGAGGCCGTGACGAGATACAGATGCCTTGTACAAAAATCCCTGAAAAAGTCTCTTCGGTGAGGTAAGAACACATTAGTCCAACTCATTTCCTTTCATTCCCTGTCATACATCAAACTGATATCTTCTAGGCGAGACCGATGCTAATTTTCACATCATGTTTCCCTTAATGTTGTTGTGCCACAGGAGGAGTAGCTGCAGACTGAATACTGTCGGAGTAAAACAGAAAGTGAGCATCTGTTCCTTTATACATTTATACCTCCACGTTATGACTGACAGAGTTCAGCTTCATGTTCAAAGCCTTAAAAACAAGTTTAAAAAAAAAAAGATCCTTGGTAGAAACATAATCGCATGCAAACAAAGCAGTTATAAGTAACAGAATATACAGGAGTGCTTTTGAGAATTAATTAAGCTTAAGCTTGAATATTTGCGGGAAGTGGCCATTTCTGGTATTTTAAGATTATCTTCACGACATCAGGCTGTCACATCTGTGAAGATGTAAGTGTGAGAATTGTTTTTAAATGGTCACTACGGCAAGAGAGTTGCAAACAGTCATCAAAAGAAAAACTTGGACAATATTTCAAGGCCGGATCACTGTAGTAGCTTATTTACCTCAGCTAGAGTTCCATCTAAACATCTCGGATTGGTCCCCAGGAAACATTCGGATTGGCCAAAGACTCCTTTTTAGACCATCAAGGCAATAATCATATCTCATACAAAGAACATCCACTTTACAGCTGGTGAATAACAAATAACAGTCAAACGACAATCCTAGTTTTTAAAAGAAATGTTTTGAAACGCTCTGCTATTATGGCTGTACATGATCATTCATTAATGCCATGTGTGGTGTGTGGTGTTAGACGTTAAGGCAATGGATCAAATGGAGCTCGTTCTCCGCATTCGATCCCCATCAGATCAGTGTACTCGGTTCCTTTTGGTGCAGAAAATACTGCAGCTGACTCATCGTCTGAGTCAGCTAGTTCGGAGTCTGACAGGCTCAGGAAACCTCAGTGACGCCACAGGAAACAACAAAAAAAGCTGTCCATTTCACCCCTCATGTTGACTCCAGCGTGTCCAGCTGAAAGACGTTGTGATTGGTGGGTGTGGTGAAGAAGAGCTGCTCCTCGCTGGTGGTGCGGTTATCACAGGGACTGTGCAGCCCCAGCGTCCTCTCAAAGTCCAGCAGCTGACCCATGAAGTTGAAGTTCGGGGAAATGTTGGACTTCTTCCTCTTGACAAAGTCATAAGCGTCGTTGAGAGAGAGGTTGAGTCTCTGCATCAGGTAGGCCACGGTGACGGTAACTGAGCGACTGATGCCGGCCAGACAGTGGACCAGGATGCCGCACTGCTTAGACCGAGCCTCCTCTGTGAGAAGAAGGTGAAACTACAGTCAGCATGAATCTTAACTCAACTGAGTTAAGTTGACTCAACTGAGTTGGGTTGAGTTGCAATTCAAAATAAAGTACATAAGACTTTTTTGAATATTTTCAATCATCAATGTGGTTCGTCTCTTAGCTGACAGAGGTAATCCTGTTGATGGCACAGTAAACGTACAAAGCCTCGACGGTTGCTGAATTTAAGACAACAGTGTATCAAACATCCTGTTACTTTCAAACCGACGTGTGACCCTGCAATCACACACAGAACCAGAGAGTGGAAACAACACTTCCTTCCTCATTCTACCCCTAAACCCCCTTTAGGAACTCACAAACACAAAGCTGTGGTTTTCGGGTGCAGTCGTGACAGCAAAGCAAAACCGAAAATAAAAGATGTTTATTAAAGATTACTGCGTTGTTGATCTGCAGCAGTTCAGTGATGTGTCTGTGTAACAGCAGGTAGCAGCCTTCACAAGTGGTTTATCACATCTTGTATCATAAACCGCCAAACGCTAAACACAGGATGCTGACGGTTTTTTGCACACACAGCCGGATTCATAAGATCAAACTTTACAATCGTCAATGAAATAAAGCCATCTACCAATAAACAACAACAAACAACAACATGCTTAAACTCATTGAGCAGTCAAGACGCATGTTATAATCTTCATGTGTGGCGTCGGCCCATAATTATATCTTAGAAAGGAAACCGCCACAGCAAAACCAAATATGGTAAAATACGGAAAGATACAGTAAAGATCTATGTGTTTAATTGTCCAAACAAGGCTGGTACAACTGGTTTGTTTACTACATAACCTTTTCTTCTGGGCACCACTACTTCTTCATCCTCCACCTCAATGCAAATACAGAGGTGACTTATAGATTATTCATTCACAGGGGCATGCAGAGCAAAGATGAACAGATACTACGAGCATGCGATCACTTTTCCTGTCAACACCACATGAAGCCGACGCCACAGAGGTTGATAGATGACTTTTCATGGTCATTTTAATTTTGTTTTGAAGGCTGAGACCCAGCCCTGCTGCCACACTGGACTGTAATTAACAGCGCCACTAAGGGGAAGGGAATTGGACATCTACGTTTATAGGAGACGCTCAGAGCTACTGATCCACCCGTAGTGTAAGCCTCATCTCAGGGTTGGAGCTCTGTAGATCCTAACAGAAGCTCGCCCTACATGTTCTACTCTCGTCGAAGTGACAGACGGCCTCCAAACGTCCCTATATCACCTCTTAAGCCAAACAGCTAAATACCTAAGACAAACAACAACAGAAAAAATTCTTCTTCGTATCATCACAATCTTTTAAATACAATAATATTACTAAGACGAGTGTATAAACTTATTTCCTGCACAACCAGTTTCAACGGAAGGTTTGCAGGTCACAATGATTTTGTTTTTAAATTTGCCTCAACAGTAAAATAAACAAAACGTGACATGATGAAAACTTTCCGCATGTACTGCCGTATGCACAGTACATGTGATAGGTTGCGCTAAAATTGAGAACGAATATGACCTCAATGCCTGAAATTGAAGTTTAACCTGCTCGATTACAGAAAACATCTGTGTGAAAGGCAATCATGGTTGGATGCGATGTAACGCATGGGAGGATTTCCTAAATGGGAGAGTTGGTCACGGGGCTAAGCAACAAGAAATGCTTTCACTGCCACTTGGGAATCACACGCAGTATGTTAAGAACCATGATTTGACAGCGAGGAGCCTGGCACCTTGCGGTAAAACCGACAACAAAACACAGTAACATGAACAACACATTTTGCTTCTGAAAAGTGAGAGTGCACTAAGGCCAGTTAATGACCAACTCACCTATAAATGATATGGCCTCTGGGAAGAACTGGGACAGGTTCTGGCTCCAGTGGTCCGAGATGGGAATCTGTTTGTACCTGAAGTGACCGTCGTGCTCAAACATGTTTGGGAGATTGGGTGTGACGTTCAGGATGTACTTGATGTTGTATTGACCCAACACGTCTAGGTTAGTGGAGTCTTTGGCACAGCCCAGATAAAGGTAGGGCAGGATCTGGACAGGGAAGGCGGGCTGATTGCTGGGGATGGGGCTCTCCTCGGACTCTGTGGCGCTGATTGGCTCCCGATCAGATTCCCCATCGGAGCAATCTGAGCTGATTCTCAGGTTTCCAAAACCCAGAAAGGACAGAGGAGGAGAGGAGCTCGGACAGGAGCTGTCCAGGAGAGTCTCGCAATGTTCTGGGTACTCTGTGTGGAACTTTACAAATCCACCTGGACGAGAGCCAAAACACAAATCAACAACCCTGTGATCAAATCATTCGTGAATAAAATTGCTCAAATCATAGAAAATAATCGATTTTGTAGAGGCTGTTAGATGTTGAAGCAGCTTGTAAGGAAGTATAAAAGAACCCCCCCTAAAAAAAGACCATTCATGAAACGCATGCCTGCTCCAGCTAGAGCAAAACATGGCGCAGCCATTTTGGAATTTTAATTGAGAATCTCAATGACACACACGCACAAACTTTAGAGCAGCCTACAAACACATAACACTTCATCAACACAAAAGTAACGTTACAGCTCATTTATATCACAGGCAAACGTTACAGTTTCTAGATACATACGTCGGCTTGGAAAAGTTTTTAAATGTCAACTTCAACCTCACAACAGTGTTTCAGGTCTCTTCCAAAAAAGCCTCGGCAGCCTTGTAAACAGTTCATAAAGATGCTAGCTTATGCTAATTGTGCGTAGCATCACATTAACCGTTAATAAGAGACGTATTAGCATTGGAATTGTAATGCCGCGTCTTTTGGATGTTAGCTAACAAAACACACCACACGACGTTATCTATGTGTTATAATACCGAGTAACGCTACTTTTTTCCGAACTTATTTAGAAGTTACCTTCCAGGTAAAACGCTTTACAGCCGTCCTCCCAGAGTTTTTGGAGGAGCAGACCCAAAACCGACGACGGGGCTCCGCTGTCCGGCCAGCTCACGGTGCACTCATCGTACAGGACCACCGTGTCCGTCTTGCACCGCCGTATGAACTTCTCTTTATCCTCATGGTTCGGGATGATAGTCCGGATGGGGATGTTGCCCTTCTTGAACCTCCGGAGCATCAGTCCCGGTATGGCCAGGTTTATGGCGGTCTCTATGTGGGATGATTCATAAAGCTCATGAGAGCGGCAGTCCAGCAGGAGCAGAGAAGTGCCTCCGGACTCCAACTCGAGTTGAAGCCATTCCACGCTTTTGCTCGGCGTCACATCAGACATATCGGACTCAATATCATACTACATGTAACCGGGAACACTTTCTACATGGTCCACCCCGCGACGAGTCACTACATTTTACCGGGAGAAAGAGAACCGTTGCCCCGCCGCAAGTGCATGGCGCTTCTCCTGCTTCGGCGTAGAGATTTCACTCGTTTTCCTCTTCTCCTTTTCCATCCATCAGTGAGTGCGAGCTGCCCCCGGGGGCTACTGGAGACACATCCGCCCTCCGACACACGAGATACGAGTTTAAATGTGCGTGTTTTACCGCCTCTTCATCAACTTCTTCTACTCCTCATCGTGCCACATTCTCCTTTTAACATTCGGATGGATGGGAGTTTTTTTTTTTTAGTTGACAGTGGAGCAACTCAAGAGGGAGGAGTTTATTTCTTCTGATTTAAAGTCACAGCAGACATATCACAAAGTTTGATATCAATGGAATAGTTTTGTCAATCAGGGTCCGTATTATAATATAAATATTAATATATGTATATATAAAAATGTATATATAGAAATAAAAATGTCTCCCAGTATATTTGATATAAGAAAAAAAATATCAAACATGTGTCGTATAAAAAAATAATTCGTAAATGTAATCATAATCATACTTAAACTAATGTTAGCAACCACAGCCAAGTTATTTGGAAATTTAATTAGCTACACTTTTACCTGAGAAAAGGTTAAAAAAAAAAATTAAGAGGAATACACTGTAAAACATTATTGCAACCCCCCCCCCCCCCCCCCCCCCCCCACCACAAGCCGA
>CAAKHC010009757.1:0-11678 GCA_901007825.1 Macroramphosus scolopax | reverse complement strand
TACTGCAGAGGGGAGAAACTAATACAACACAGAACTGCTAGACAAATGAAGTATGATTGTCCTCTGAAGTCCCCATCATAACATAGTTCTTCCCACATTATTTCTAATGATTTGCTGTAATCCCACTGTATAAAATATGCAGTATAAAGCCAAGATGTTTAGTGGTTCGTCCTGTTGGGACACTTTATCAATTTCATAGGAAGCTTACAGAAACATAATGTTCTTAAGCCATCGTTTTTTTACCCCAACTTCTGCCATGTTGTTGAACTTGTTTAGTAGTGGTTGTCATTCTCTATCAGGACATTCTTGCAAACAATTATCTTAGATTATTATTCTTGGAAGTTCTTTGCTGTTTTATTTTTGAAAATGAAAGCCAAATACTTTGGAAAACAGTCGAGTGTTATTTATAGATTTTGCAACTAGATTGCTTGAACCCCTAAAGAGTTCAGTAATTGGAAACAGATATTATTCACTGACCATCACCTGTATATGTTTTATATTTAGTGACAGTTACAGTAAAGAGAATATCCTTGAATTTGTAACAGAGGTCTGTTTTCACACACAGCTTTTTAGAATGCTAATATGGATGCAACAGACGTAATGGAAAGATGCTCAGGCATAGAAATGTGGTTTGAATTGCTGCCTCTGAATTGGGAAATTAGAAGAAGAACAAAGCTTTTCAATGCGGGTAGCAAACACGCCTAAGACCACTGATGTGTTGGAGCCTGTGTAGCATTCCTCGGGCACAAGGGAGCAGAACATTGGAGGGTTTTCAGAGTTTCAGGAGGCCCCTGGCTGGCTCCATGTCTGGTCTTTAGGCTCCTTCTTTCCCCCTTATATCATAGAGAGGTCACCCGATCTATTCTGGCCTCCAGCATGACACTAATGTTGACAGCCCATTAAAAACAGCCTCTGATTCCAGCATCTCTCCCACCTTCCATCGGTCTTCCATGCGGCTCGCGCTTCTTTGATGCATTCTTGAGAATGTCTGGAGTGTTTATCAGCTACTCAAGTTTACAGTTTGTAATCCACAAGCTGTCTGCAGCCTTTAGGACGGCTGAGATAGGTTTTTATCTAACTTCAGGTGGGTCTGTGCCCTTGGAAAAGGAGAAACAATCAAGACTCTTGGATTGTGTCGGTGTGTCTTTCAGCATGTTTTTCCAGGCAGTTACTAAGTGAAAACATTCAGAGAGCAAATGGCCAAGGCATCCTAATAATTTCAGGAGGTGTTTTCAAAGCGGGAAGCGGGCCCAACATTCCCTTGATGTATTACCAGTCCAAAAAAGTTCAGCCCCTCATTTATCTAGAGATGGAAGGAACGGGAGAAAACGAGCCGATGCGAGGACGACAGTGTTTCCATTCCAACATCCCAGCAGAGGCAGAAAGCACTCGCACACCACTGTACAAATATACACTTGGCTCAGGTTCGTGTCTAATGATTTCAATACTAAGACCTCTCTCCATGATTTTCTGTCTTTCAGATTGATAAACAGCAGTTTGAGGAGACAATCCGGATGCTCAATAACATGTACGCCGAGGCAGAGAAACTGGGAAGCCAGTCGTATATTGAAGGCTGTCTGGCTTGCCTCACAGCGTACACCGTCTTCTTGTGTATGGAGACGCACTACGAGAAGGTGAGTGACATCTGACCTGCGGTCGGTTACATGCAGACTGGCTGATGAACCGCAATACTCTTGGTATTGTAATTAAAAGCGCACATGATTTTTTGTTTCACATTTACAGGCTTGAAGCAAAGACCATGTCTGTGCTTGCAACCTGCTCAAAGGTTGAAGATGAGCCTGACTATTTACATGTCAAACTTCAAGTCGTTTTACTGTTTTAAAGGAGTTTCGTCTGATATCAGATGATTTTCCATTCTAGATTCTAAATAAAAAAGTCTTGGCGTCTTGGACAGTAATCCATTGGGAAGTTCAGATAACATTAGAACAGACAGTTTTAACTTTTGATCTCCTTTTTGAATGAAAAACTATAACTTAAACAGCTGTAACAATACAGTGTATCATAATTCATATAATGTTTATTATGGTGTCATTTTCACTCTGAAATAACGTGTACGTTTTTTGGCCTGTCCAAGCGCCGTCATAAAGAGATGAGCATCAACATCCAAATCCAAGCTGCGGCCAGCTGGACCGGCTTTTCACAAATGACAGCTGACTTGACCACAGTCACGTACCGCAACCCGTTTCAGAAAGACAGGAACACCAAATCTAATCATGTCAAAATGTGAATCCTCAGCATTATCAACTTCCAGAGCCAAGAAAATCTAATATCCTTCAAACTCTTCGATGCTCTGAATGCGATCTCATTCTTTCCGTCACCAATTACCATTTAGCTTGAGACCATAGTTGAGAGTTGAAGTGAAAATTGAGTGTTAAAGTAGAAGCTTCAACTACAAGCTCAGCTCCTTCTTCACCACGATGGAGCTGTGGTGCCCTCACTCCTGCTGATGCTGCAATCCCCCTGTCCAACTAACGCACCAGCCTGCTATCACTCGCAACACTTGGATTCCTCCACTAGGGGCAGCACCACACTCCCTACCCAGAGGGAGCAATTAACCGTGTTCTGACAGAGAACCATGGCCTCTCACCCTGACCGCTTCACACATCGACCACAAACCACCCCGGCACGCTTCTGTGGTCACAGTCTGATGAGGCCATCAAAACCACATTATCTGCAAAGAAACGATGGAAGCAATCCTCAGGTCCCCATACCAGACACTCTCCTCTCCCCCCCTCAGCTGCACCTTGACATCCTGTCCATGAACGTCACAAACAGAACCTGTCTGACTTTCTGGTGAGAGTGCAAACCGCTCTCACTGCGTTTATACAGAGACTCATTACAATGAGCGCTGGGACCCCGTACACCCCCACAGGACACCTTCCACAGGACACCTTCCACAGGACACCTTCCACAGGACGCCTTCCACAGGACACCTTCCACAGGACACCTTCCACAGGACACCTTCCACAGGACACCTTCCACAGGACACCTCCCACAGGACACCTTCCACAGGACACCTTCCACAGGACACCTTCCACAGGACACCTTCCACAGGACGCCTCCCACAGGACACCTCCAGAACCCGTGCAAGGACAAAGAGCTGACGCATTGTTCCACGGCCTGGACAGAATAAGCCTTGCTCTTCCTGAATCAGACCTTTGACAGTCGACCAGAGCCTTCCCAGCGACCTGATCTCCCTCCTGATTGTAGAGGGATGCTTGTTCTTGTGTCCGGCACTGGAACAAGTCAACCGTGGAGTTGCAAAGTCATTCAGCATTTAAACTGCTATTAAAACTTCAAACAAGTACAACATATGTGATAATAAGAGCCTGAGCAGGCGCTGCTGTGAACAATCACAAGAACATGTCTGATTTGTCCACTGCAGGCTACTGTAGAAGCAGCATGGCTCTGTGGAGTCAGACCCTCTCCCTGTGACATAAAGAACTCATTCCAAAACTAGTGAAAGCTCATAAATTCATAGTTTAAGGAGATTTCACAGCAACGTAGACTCCATCAGTGATGGTGTGCAGTTGACCATCAAGGTGATGGATGATGGTGACGGAGGTGGATGAGTCCTGGAAGAGTTCGTGTTGCTGCAGCGACTGATCCAGTTTGTCTATAAATCAATACATTCACGACCTCCTGTGAGAATGGATCAGCATGCGAGTGGTCTTGTTCTATGATTTTGTCTTTCAGTGGACGGCAGTGAACCGCGACAAAAACATTTGGCTTAGTTTAGGTTTTATGAGCGCCCATAAAGTCATGCAGTTTAAATTGATTGGTCATTACCAAAGTAAAAATGGAGGTTTTGAGCTCTTTAAGTTCAAGAATGTGGTGGGCTGGATCCTTCGGTTCCCTACTAGGCCAAACATTCACAAGTTTAATCCCGGGAAGCAGCGGCTCCAACCGTAGTGAAGCCCAACACTCTTAACTTAATTAGAGAACTGAAATCATTCCTTGATTAGTTGATTTTCAGCAGTATTGTTGATTTACTGATCGTTGCTGTCAATGATCAAGCTCCTCCGTGTCTTCCCTCTTAAATCGGAGGATTGAGTGTGTTTCCGTGTGTTCTATCGTTGTTAGTTTAATGTCTTCGGGTTTGGAATTGCGGGTTGGAAGATGTTCAGCAGCAGAGGACACATTCAACATGGCAAACTAGCGACTCAGGCTGCAGCCGTTTAACATGAGTAACAGTCCGATGTCTCGCAGCTGTAATGATTGTCTGGTCAAGTGTGCGAACGTCTGTTGACAAGCACCAACTGTAACGTACATCTGACAGCAAATACGATGTCAGGATTCTCCTCTTGGAGCGAGCGCGTCTCCAACAGCCTTCATAAGCTGATTCCGAAACCTTGTCTTGAATTTGAGAGTTATTAAGCCGTTTCAACGGACAAGAGTCTGGAAAGGCTTGATTGCTTCAGTATGATGATTATGAAATGGAGCCAAGTTCAATCAACATAAAAGGACGAGCTAAGTTGTGTCTGGTCTAAATTCTAAAGTACGACGTTCAGATTCTTAGAAAGAATCTCGCATGGATGGAAATTGCCTATTGTTGTCTATGAAAGTGTATTTGGTCACACATGACCTTGATGACCTTTCACAGATGTACATCCATGAGAAATGTATTTGAAGTTGTGATTTCTTTGCTCTTTTAGGTTCTGAAGAAGATTGCAAAGTACGTTCAGGAGCAGAACGACAAGATCTACGCACCAAGAGGCCTCCTGCTGACCGACCCCATCGAGCGAGGCCTGCGAGTCGTATCCTCCCCTCCGCTGTCTCATGTTGATCCATGTTTGATTACTTGAAAACAATCCACTAACAGTAACGCACTCAACAGATACATTGAGGGCCTTTTTTAACTCCAGTAGAACACAACTGACCAGATTGTAGATCTCAGGTTTCTCCTCAGACGCTGCGATCCGGACATGTGGACGATTGCGCAGCGCGCAAGAAACTTCCACGAGCCCTTTGAGGCTTCGCAACTTGTGTTTCTGGGCTCTATAAATACAATTGGCCTGACCTGACTGGACGATGTCCTGATGGATGACCTGACTTACAGGCCTGGCAGCACCACGCCGTTCACTGGAACTGTTGCAGGAAAATGCAAAACGTCCGTCTAGACGACTTCCAGGAGCCCCAGTGTCATGTAGGGACGCCCCGTAAAAACACCAGATAGAAGATATAATGATCCGTAGCATCTGCTTTAAACACCCCCCTCCCTCTCTGTGTGTGTGCTATACGTATATGTGCGTGCATGTGTTGGGCAGGGGGTGACTCAACGTCCCAATTAATTGTAACTGGGCTGCAGAAGGAGTTTAGGGATAACAAAATATGACTGAAATTGTTCACAGCTGAGCTTTGTTCCGCGTCTTGCCTATGATTTTATAGGTTTGGCAGTGATCTGGGTTTTTTCTCCGACACTGTGGAGCTGCTGTGCTGTCTTTGGCAGGGCTACGTGGCGGAGGAAAGCAGGCCGATTGACAGGAATGTCTCACCTGACCAGTTATTTTAACATCTTAACCAGAGTAAGCCGACGATCGTCTTTGTAAATCATCTGATTATTTGCTTGATATTTCCATCTGTATTTTGATTCCCCTGAAACTACATCCCCCCTCTGTTAAACCTGATCCGCTACGTTGAAAATGACAGTCTGATCTTCAGTTTGTAGAATGAATTCAGTAAAACCTACTCAGCAGTTTCAAGTCAAACTGGAATCCAAACGACTGATTACTAATTGGAAGTCTGAATACGTGAGGGCAGACGCTGTTCATACTTCTTAATATCACTTTAATTCAAACCTGGGGACGGATGTTAGCTGCTCCATCTCATCTGGAATTGGAGCAGCTCCTAAATGACTGTGGACTCAGCATGTCAGTGATAATATAGAGAGTGTTGGGGATATGTGGCTACCTGTAGTGGTGAGGTTTGTTTTCTAACGCCAGCGAGACGGCCTTCTTATTTACTGTGTGTCTGGGAGACGCTGGTGTTGCTTCAACTAAAGGTAACGTCCTGCTGGGAATCACTGGTGAAGCTAGCAAGTCATGCAAACTAGCTACTATTCTAAAAGTGGAAGCTAATTAGCTTAGCTTCCTCCTATATATTTAACGATGTGAAGAGACGGACCCAAATGCCTGAACAGTGAACAAGCAGGCTGTCATGCATCAGATATGTAGTCTGTTCAGGCCTACGACGTGTTTCAGTCAGTGTTCAAGCTTCAAGCTTAGATGCCACAGCAAAATATCTAAAGAGAACGTGTACCGCCTGAAAGTCCCGGACATGCATCAGTGACAGTGTGTATGTTGCTTCAAACGTTTGCCCTTGACTCAGTTCTGTCCAGATTGAGGTGACCGTGTTTGAAGACAGAAGCCTGACCAGATAGAAGCTGCAGGGTGAGTCTCATGATGAATGTTCCACAACAAGCTCCAACTGCAGTATTGAGTATTCTGTAGCACAGCAGGCAGTTGAGTAACGCCCAACAGTTTCAATGTGTCTTAATGCTTTTGGTCCAATCTAAAAGGTGCCGTAACACAAGAGGCTGTCTGCAGACGGCCTTCTATGCCATGGAAGTGTTAAGTGGGAGTAATATTACCTAACTTCTTCATAAAGCTGGAGTGTATAATTCTGCTTTGACGTGGATTTGAGCTCTGTTTTGTCTCTTACTTCGTTGAAAGCTTTATGGACGTGTAATTCACTCGAAGTGCTGCTGTCCAGAAACTGAGCCAAACCCAGCAGTTAAAGTTCATTAACGTTACGGTTTCCTTGTTTACTTTGCCCGACGCCGGGTGTTTACCACACTCATGTCATATTCATGGCTTCGGACAGCTTTACTGGTCCTACATGGAGATACTTTCGAATGAACATAAACGGCATTAAACAAGCAAGGAGCTAGAAATGCACGGACCTCCACCGAGGCCAAGATGAGGGATCACTCAGAGTGAGTTACATGCAGCAGGATATCTTTCTGACGTGCAGCTCTTTCAAGTCGGTCAGCTGCTGCGTGATCCGAATGTTCTGCCCCGTCTCAGTAGAGTTGTGCCTCTCGCTGTTGGCAGTAGGTCTCCAACAACTGGAAGTGCTGAGAGAGATTGTACAGTGACGATACATCATTGGCTTAAGGGCGTTTTGGTGCCGGCGCTCCAGAGCATCAATGCTGTTCATGGTATTGGTCCAGTTAAGACTGGGTACCGACTGTACATGAAGCAATTCAGGTAACAATATATGAAATGAAACATCACATCAGCCAACTGCTTAGCTAACCGCTAGCTCGCTAACTGCTAGCTCGCTAACTGCTATCAATCAGCCGTATGATTTACTGATCTTTGTGCAGCCCCGGATGTTGAACACAGTAGAAGCTGTTCCGTCCTGTCTGCCATGTTTAAACTGCATGTTTTACATATTGACATTGTATAATGTTGATGACAGCGAAGTGTTTATATGTGGAGGTAATAATCTTTGGACCATCGGCTCCTCTCAGACACAACCTGCTTCTCTGCTCGGCCAACCTGTTGGTTACTGACGGACTCCAACAGTCAAACTGTGATCAGGGAAATGAAGTTGATCCACTTAATACCTTTTATGGCATCATCGACTTGAGGAAAGTGTCAAGTCTGAAGTGAGTCGTTGGTTTGAAAGTTCTTTTATAGTTATGTCGGGCCGAGTATGAAGTCATCATATATGTGACTGGATTTGAGTCCACATCTGTCAAATACTGACATAAATCCTAATCACAGTGAAACACAAACACACTCAGGATGAGTATCTGACCCCAGGAGGAGCAAATAGAAATATGCAAATAGTTGCTTATAATGTTAATAAAGAGTGTAAATATCCCAAAAGAGGCACGACAGAAAGGAAAGGTTCTGATTATGGGAAGGAATTCTAACATTATGAAATGGCACAAAACTAGGTAAAATTATTTAATTTACATAATTCAATTTACTGATGTAACTCTTTTTTTAAATCAATTCTCCCATTGTGTCTCTAAATTGTATTACCACAGAAACGAGAGCTCCAGCAGAACAAGTGATACAAGTCACCAAAAGATTGCAATGTTCCAAATTGATTTTAAAGGAGTCGTTTTTCTGGGAAATGTTGCCGATATTCTCTCTCCGCCTCATTTACCGTTTTTTCATTAGGAGCATTCCACAGCACGTATTTACCATCCCGCAGAGCACGTCTCATCTGGAGGGTAAAAGCCTGTGAGAAGCAGGCAGCGATCGCTGACCACAGATGGCTTTTATATATCTGTAGATCTTCCACCCTGGCAGACGCCCGTGATTCCTCCCTCAAGAGGACATCTCATCCCATAAATTGTTCCTGTCTCTGCTACAGTAAATCCCTTCTTCTCCTCTTGCGTCTTGAATAAGACGAGTAAGACCTTTTTTTTTTTTATCGTGTCATTCTAGGATGTGCTGGACTGGTGTCATACTGGAAACTACTTAGCATGGAGCCGGACAGGGATCAGTGTGCACTGTAGGGACGGTGCCGTAGCATCAGGCCGAGTCAGGCAGACCCCATTCATATTTCATCTGGGAGGAATGTTTTGTTTGGAAGCATTTATAAGTCCAAAGACCTGCGGATGGATAAACTATTGGCCTCCTACTGAACAGACACATACGGGGATTACATGTACGTATACATGTCCTGACGAAGAATGTAAACCTGGGACTTTTATTAGTAGCTGTTGAGAGAAGAGCGCGTTGGAGATTTGCTTTCGTCAAAGACGGGGTGAACTGCAGCCAGCCGGCAGACCGAACACACACACAGTCCGTCCGCCACTGCCAGTGTTTTAAGCCACTTTACTCTGCCAGGGTTTCTCCTCTGTCTCCTCCCGGCTTAGACTGAGAGATCAGTGTATCAGGCCAACAACCATTCAGGGATGTCTACCTCCCTTGTGATGAGCTTTCCCTTCAGCCTGTTTAACATCTTCATGGGTGGCACATCGCTGAAACAATGAGAGCTGCCTTTATTCACACCAGCTGACTGGCTGTAGGGATGCTAATGTGAGCTGGTACGTAGGTTTGGAGCAGTTTGTTTTCCTATCATGGCCCGACGTCATGTTGACAGGTGACCGAATCAGATACATCGCCATGGATGGATAAAAGGAAACTTCACGATGCTTCAACTTGACTCTGCAGCGTCCTCCTACAGTCATTAACAGCACCCGAAACTGGATGGAACCACTGACTGATGGGAACAATTGAACAAGGTTTGATGGAATCAAAAGGCGAGCGATCAGGAAAGTACATGCTCATCAGATGTGATCAACACAGGGCAGCACTTCTACATTAAACCATTCTCAGACTATTTGTGGGGCTCTAACAAACTTAGAGTAACTAAACCTCGACGTCTGAGCCAAACTGCACTATGATGAGAGATACAAAGTAATGCACATGCAGTAGTGGGTAGATCCCAACTGTCCGTTCTGCTGCTGCAGGTGCCTGCAAACATGTTCCTGATCAGCTTGTTGCCCCTCGGTGTTATTAGGACACAGTTTTACCAGTGGTGGTGTTTTAAAGCTTCATGTTTATTATATGAGAACGGCCCAGTTGGGATGAACTTCAAATATTGAAGTGCAGCTTTGTCCCGTGGCAGGAACAACAGCATTAAAGGCTTTTTATGGTCTCACGAGAATAGAAATCCGGATTGAATACTCGATTTGTTTTTAATTATAGCCTGGTACTGTTTTGTCTGGAGAGGAGGGCTCCACGCTGAGCTGTAGGAACACCAGGGGAACCGTTCAACACACGTTCAGAGGCCTCGTTAGTGCCGACGCTGTGCTCCTGATAAGGGGTCGTTTGGCTTCTCGTACGGGCCCCTGACACAGGGCCCCCCTGACACGGGGCCCCTGACACGGGGCCCCTGACACAGGGCCCCCCTGACACAGGGCCCCCCTGACACAGGGCCCCCTGACACGGGGCCCCTGACACAGGGCCCCCCTGACACGGGGCCCCTGACACAGGGCCCCCCTGACACAGGGCCCCCCTGACACAGGACCCCCCTGACACTGGGCCCCTGACACGGGGCCCCTGACACACCAACAGACCTGCGGATGAGACCGCGCTCATGAATATGATGAGTGTCAGTAGGGAACGTCAGGAGAGGTCATTTATTGTACAGCAACGTATATTTCGACCTGATTTTTATACGACTTAATGAGTCGACCGGTTGTGATACGGTTGTTGTAATAGAATACTGACGGATCATCTGCTGATTCAATGAAAAATAAATCCATTTGTATTGTCACCTGATACGTACTTAAGTGACTGCATTGTTTCCTGTGAGGTCTGGGAGAGGATGAAGGAGGAGAACGGACACGGTGAACTGACGGAGGACAGACCGGTTAGCACGCCGGCTGACGTGTTGTTGATGATCAAAAGGAACTTTATCTGCATTCGATGTGTGTTTAATGAAGTGTGTGTGAATGATAATTAAAACCACACACAGCTAACCGACCTGTAACGACTCCCAAACCTCAATAACGATCCGTCAGCGGGGTCAGAGGCAGTTAATGTTGTTTTAGAGGCAGAGAGCTCCTGGAGATGGAGCAGTGTTTACATTGAGGTTATTGGTTACCGTGAGGGAGTCACGTCCAGACATCCAGAGCTGTGTGAAGGATGAAGGAAAGCTAGAGGGGGAGTTCAACTGTTCCTACCTCCACACACCCGGACGATCTGTGCATGCATCTTGACCGGACAATCACTTGATTGGATGCAGCCTCCCGATTCTGGAACTGAAAAGGTGTTGGTGGCTTCTGTTGGAGCATCTGAAGCACCGAGGTGACAGTTCAGGTGTTAGCGTGTCCTCACACTGATCCGCGTGGGGGAACGAATGTTGATCCCCCTCACAGATACGTCGCCGTGTCAGGACCAAGCAGTCAAACTCTCCTGGTGGATCGTCTCTTAACATTTAACGTTTACCTAGAAAGTGTCTTAAGAAGAGAGACTTCCACCGGTGTTAACTTCCCTCACTCGTCAGATTCTGTCTTTCAGTGTTACATTTTAGTATTTCTGCATCTGATCGGTCGCCAGAATGTCTGTGTTTGTTTAGCGCTGCACCTTGTTGCTCCACGTTGTTTTATGGGATTTCAGTCTGGATGCCTGCTCAGCACTTTGAGGGTTAATCGGTTCAATGAGCA
The DNA here is from genome assembly GCA_901007825.1 of Macroramphosus scolopax. Classification (NCBI taxonomy): domain Eukaryota; kingdom Metazoa; phylum Chordata; class Actinopteri; order Syngnathiformes; family Centriscidae; genus Macroramphosus; species Macroramphosus scolopax. The sequence continues at coordinate 520 of CAAKHC010009757.1, read as the reverse complement.
CATTTTTCAAACCCGTCCCAGGACGACAGTCCGCCGTAATCAATCTGAACATCAAGAGGCAGCTTTCATGCTGACGTTTTTTTTTTTCTGCATTTGATTGATTTGCCAAAGAAGACATCCAGTGGAAACGATGTGGGAAGAGTTCCACCGTCCTCCATGTGTGTGGGAACGGATTCCAGAGTTAACCTGCAGCTAATGGGAAGCTTCAGCAGTCTTAAGTCAGACAAACGACCCCGGTTTTTATATTAAAACCCCCCTTTGTGTTTGCTGCTGCAGGGACAGTAGAAAGACCATCCAGACTTGAAAGCATATGAATCCTTAAAGGTGACTTGTAGAAACTGAAGATCTTCACTGATCGACCAGTAGAACTGCATGTGGACTCTGGTACCTCCTGGCTCAGTTGATGTTTACAGTAATGCAACATTAACTCTGATGTATATCGTCTAACTCATCTGTGTGTGTCTGCAGGAGCCCGGCACCGGTGCACCCCCCCCCCCCCCCCCATACCCCCCCCCCCTCC
>CAAKHC010009755.1:0-10621 GCA_901007825.1 Macroramphosus scolopax | reverse complement strand
GGGGGGGAGATGAAATGAAGAGCATGTCTGGGCCCCGGGTACGGATAATTGTTAACTAAAGATTGCATAATGGTTAAGTAATGTAAACACGGGAGCACATGCCAAGTTAATGTTCTCACAGGCCGGGATGGAAAGATTCCTTGCAAGTTTTCTGAGGTGATGTTGACAGACTTGGAGGGGCTCTGTGTGTACATGTGCGGGTCTACACCTCTTCCTCCCCCCTCCACCCCCCTGAGATGCTTCAACAGGGCCAGACATCCTCTCTAAGTTGTCCGGCGTGTCCTCTCCGAAGGTGTATGACAGCGTTCGGGGGGGGCGACCGCCAGGGCTTGTTAAGGGTGTCACAGGAGCTGAGAGGAATGTCATCCTTTGAGCTCTCCGAGGCTCTTGTCACCTGGCGAATCAATATCTCCCTGCTCGGCTCACGGCGCCGTGCACACACACACACACACACACTAAAGTGCAATATCCTAGAAGGTGATGAGATTGGCAGCTTCTCCGGGAAGAGGCGCGCTTGTAACACTTGTCTTTGTTTCTGTTGCAGAGCGCTCCGGTTTAATGGCTGGCAGGTAGAGGCCAAAGAGGGACAATCAACATGAACTCGATTCCGTCGATGGACAGACACATACAGCAGACAAATGATCGTCTGCTGTGTATCAAACAGGTGAGATGGGAGGGTCGTCAATCAGCTGTCTGATAGAACGTGTCACCTTATATTACGTCGGAGAGGTTGACACACACGTCAGATGCTGTATTATGTGTTTAGGCAACACTGACACAGATAGTACTTGTACTTGCACACACACAAGTACAAATACTCATACGTGAGCGGCGGCTTCTTCCCTTCCTGACATCATCAGACAGTAAGACAATGAATGGGGCTTGTGTCTGAGCACAAGCGGAGACGTGGCAAATTGTTTTACCCTCAGCGGGGGAGTTCCCGGCTATTACCGAGCAGGAGACAAGGTGAGGCGGATATGAGAGACAAAGCAAACCGAGGGAAGCCCCTATGTGTCGAGACAGGCTGTGATGTTCTCGAGGCCGAGCGAGGTAAACAGACCCGCTCGCTCTCCCGTCTTTCGTCCGGTTAGCCGCCGTCATCACACCAGGAGAGTCAATAATCAATATCTTCTTTAGTGATATGAGATGTTAAATTGACGTCATCACACGGCTGATAGCTGTCGGATTATTCCGTGAAGAAGTTCCCAGATTCCGATGTCGGGAGGTTAAATGTTTTAACCCCGCGAGGGAAAAGATTTCAACAAACATGTCCCGATGTTAGCGGTCGGGGGAAGCAGCATATGGGTAAACATGCCAATTAGAGGGATCCATGGCATACAAGGAGGCCTCCAGTCCATCTAATAAATGGTTAAGCGCCGGGTCATTTCAAACCAACCAGTAAGAGCCAGCACCCTGCTAATAGAGGCGGCTTTGTGCCGCAGACAATCAGGGTTTGGAAGGCCCCGCATAATAAATACCATTTATGTCCTGCCAATTAGACTAGCAGTGAGCCCATTCAGCCGGCCGTCTATTCTCCTCCCCACACACAAAGATGATCATCAGGGGAGATCAGAACAATTAACTCACTATCTTCTCCCTCCTGCTCCCCATTGTCCGATATCCGAGCCATTAAAATAATTAAGGAAATATTGTAAACCAATCCAGCTGTTTGCTTTAATTGAAAATTTGCACATGCTTGAAAAAAAAAAAAATCCGGAATCCGGACGCGGGAGCGGGAATATAAATGAAGTTTGCTTCATTGTGCCGGGTTGTTTTTTTCCGTGTGATGTGACATGTCTGGTCTAAGTGCTCCCGGTGCAGCCGGACAGGGGAACAAATTGATTCTGTTGCTCAAATGATAAATCACTGCTGAGCGAGATGATAAAGAGGAAGAGGAGGGAGGGGGGGGGGGGTTTGGAATCGGTCCGCTTGATTGAATCACGGGGTTGAAAGTTAAATCAGAAATCATTAAGGTTCATTTTGAACTTGCCTTCCTGTTGTGTAATCGTACACAACAATTACACAACTCCTCTGGTGTTAAGCAGTAGGTCCAGAGGTTAATATTAAAGGGTAGTTATGGTGTTTATTAACAAGAGCACACGTCCCGTCTTGTTGGGTCTTAATGATTAATAGGGAGAAAAAGTATTGGAATTATTCCTTTAAGAGCGGGAACACCTGGAAGTCGATGTCCTTCCAGTATCCACAACTTCAGTGTGTCCGTACCCCCCAAAAAAGTCGTCTAGAAGGTGGTGTAAGCTCCACTTTCTGTCTCTCTCTCTCCCTCTGAACCTCACTCGTGTTTACACTGATGTCTTCCTGCAACAACTCAGTTCCCGTGAGATTTCGCAGCGAGACTTCTGTTACATGTCAGACACACACGCCTCCTCCGCAGGCATCCTCTCCGTAAGATTGTCAAACACTAATAACAACAACTTGAGCCTGTCAGGGGGCGACGACGAGCTCAGACGTGGACGGACATGCAGCCTCTTCTCAGTTGCTGGTTAGCGTTTTTAGAATTGCACCGATTCCAATCAGTGCTGGTGCAGCGATCCGCCTTTATACAGCAAAATAAATATGTTTGCTCGTTTACCCTTCAAACACACGAGGATGTTTAGAAAGTGATGCTTTGTCTGATCCCGTTGTTGCACCATCGCAGGCAGTTTGGGGAAGACTTCTGGTTTCTATTTCAGAGCCTGTGTTTCTCCCCCTCACCGCGGGGAAGCCGGCGCGCTGTCAGACTCTCCTCTCTCGATGCGTTACAGAAGTTCGGAGGAAGCCACGAGCTCCCGTCTCGCTGCAGGGGCGCTTCCTTAGACTGTGAGCGTCAATATTTCAACATCAACGGGGAGACAGCACATTCTGTGCAGCTACGCAGTCGTTGTCTGCCGCTTTGTGTTGTTTCCGGGGTTAATTGTCTCCATTAATATGTTTTTTGTGGAACGACGGCGGCGGCGGGAGCTTTGATCCACCTGCAGATGTGCGGTCTTTTTTCCAGACGATCGTATCTGTAGAACGCCGTGTCTTTGTCTCCCTCTAACAGGACAGAGCTTTAACTGTGGGGTAAATATTGCAGGATCGTTTCCCCCCAGGTGACGATGATACGGGGGAGCGAGCGGGTCTCTTGGCCACTGGTTTGGGTTTGATTGGTGGGTTTTGGCCGGAGAAGGGGGGAACATCTGTGGCGTGGCACTGCCAAGCACTCCGTGTGACAGCCACACTGGTGGGACCAATTGTTCTGAGTGCAAAGAACAGTAATCACTTCAGGCCCAAGTGGTTGTGTCTTTTTTTTTCCCTCCCTTGTACATACTCTCCCTCCCCCTCCCCCCCCTCCCTCCATCTATCCTTGGTGTGCTGATTGCATGTGTTGTCTAGCTTCCAGACTCATCTAAATTTAGCATCTGTGGATGTGTGCTTTTTCTCCCTTCATCCGCCAGTAGAATTTGCATGCTCAGTAACACCGGCGCTCTCTCCTCCCGACAAAGACACGCCGGGCGGGTGGGGAAACAGTCGAGGACGGAGCGTAAAACAACCGAGACTGGTTTCATCCGGCCCCTGTCGAAACGCCGGCTATGAAAGCCGATATGAAATCTGCCTTATCAAATCCTGACCTCTGCTGCCCCCTAAAGAGCGCACGTGAAAAAAGCAACCGCACTTGCTGTCACTACCTCTTCTCTCTTTCCCGCTGACAGCGGAATCAAAGCGCACAGACGTGTTAAAAAGGCGGCTCTTCACTTTAGGCCGACAAACTTCTCTCTATTTAACTTTGAAGCCGTGGAGTGGGAGTCCATTTGTTCCCCGGTTTGTACGAGTGCACTACAAAAGGCCCGTGTGCATAATCTCTCCAAAGGCAAAAGAGATTACCGGCACAGTGGAGGTGCCGTCTCTGCTCCTCTAATTGAAAGAATTGAAAGTGTCAGAAATAATCAACAACGTGCCCGAGCTGACGACCCCGGAGAGGTCAGGTTTTCCCTTTCAGTTTTCCTTTGCCGCCGTACAGCGAGACAGACAACAGGGGTGAGTGAGTGGGCTGCCGGCTGCAGCAGGAGAATGAACGCCATGAAAGGGTTCCTGTAGGTCAAGGAGCCTGTTGTCAGATAAAGTCACAGCGCAGCTCAGGGCCGACTGGTGGAAGAAGGGCTTCCTTTTGGCTTTTCATCCGCTGATGCGGTGAGATTTATTGCACACGGTGGCGGGCAGGGCTGCAGAAACTTGGGTGAAGAGTGAAGTGTCAGCATGCGTCTAAATGGGGAAATACCCCTTCAGCTGTTTGCTGTAATATTCTAAAGCCAGAAAATAATTAGTGCATGTGATTGTAAAAAAAACAGTTATCCACAAATTAATGGATAACTTGTCCACGTGTCTGCTAATAAGATCTCTGTTCTCCATTCTAATGTCTTCCATATCTTTGCCTTCTTTACCTCCAGCACTTACAAAATCCAGCAAATTTCCAAACGGCCGCAACCGAGCTGCTGGACTGGTGTGGTGACCCCCGAGCCTTCCAGCGTCCTTTCGAGCAAAGCCTGATGGGATGCCTAACGGTGAGTCGTCAGATACCCTCACACCTCCTCCTCCTCCTTCTCTGCAGTCTCACACTCCGGGGTTCAAGGACAAGGAAAAGGGCCGGTGAAACAACTGCTGCATTGGCTCTTTCCGTAACTCTCTTAGGGATACGAGAGAAGCCATGTTTAGCCGCCTGATCTTGACTGAGGTCACCGGAAAATAAATAGCATTTTTAGCTTGTGACAAAAAAAAAAAAAACGCCGAGATTCAGCCGCCTTCCAGCGTGTACTTACAGTTTATTGTGCTGCGGCACGTGAAATCAGCAAACTGCAACACTTAAAGGACGAGCACAATAATGTCCTCAAACCACAAAGCAATCAGTGCTTATGTGGGAAAAAAAAAACGCTTTCAAAGCTCTTAATTCCCCTACTTAAATGCCTAGGGGCTTTTGATTAATTGAATAATTAGCATCCCAAGGCGTTTGAATAAAGACTCGACTGCGTCGGGATGTATACGGTAAACAAAGGAAAGATTTGGGCTAAAATTGGCAAAGTACATTAAAGTATTTACAGGAAGATTTGCATTGCGATTAGATTGAATCAGCTGTTTGTCTACAAGGTTGCAGAAAACTGTCAAACGGGTGAATGTGCACTTTTTTAAAGGAATATTCCACCAGATATATCCAAGCTGCAAGCTAGCTCGTGCGGCTAGCTGTTAGAGCTAGCTGTTAGCCTTCGCCGAACGAGACGTTTGCTGACAGCGAGGCCAATTATGCACGTGATTATTCGGTGTCAGTGCAGGATTTATCCTCCGTCGTCTGGAATGTTTCGGTCCTGTTGACAGAACAGACGTTCAAGCGGAGCGACGGGACGGACCGACGATGAGTCACTCACCTGTCACCTTCGGGCTCACTGTGCCTTAACATGTTCATTTCCATACCGCCTCCAGCAGTAGATAAGAGATATATAGAGCTCCCGTTGGGTGCAATTTGTAACACAGCCGAGCAAAGCGTGGATAAACCAGTCGGAGGAAGCCAAGAGATTTGTACTTGAGCACAGCGGTGAAACCGCTGTGACACGTCTCCCCATTCAGGAGATTGTTTGTGTTGCTCCTTTAATGTGCAGCAGCAGGTGCCTTCCCTCCATTTCGCCGATTCAATTTGTTCCCCGCCGGGAAAATCTCAAGGGTTTTCCTTCCAGCTCATGAGGTTGGTTGGACCTTAACGCGAACCCACACGGGGAGGGAGCCTCGGGAATCGGATGTGATGGTGAAATTAGCCGGTCTCAGACTCTAATGGTGAACACTTCCGTCTGTTTGTGTCTCGATGTTTTGTATTCTTGCCTTTAGACTGCGTAGATATTCCCGTCGTATGAAGAGACCATCTCTCCTGCGGTGATCTGCTTCCTCCAGGTTCCTGCAGTGCACACTCAGATGATTGGATTTGTCTGCAGAGGCGCTTGTTTGGCTAACGGTCGACCGCAGCACCGCCGCCGGCTTTGTACAATTAAGGTCCTCAATTTAGAACCACTAGTTGCACCGTCTTAGACCAGAATTATCATTTAGGAAAATGTCACTCACGAGTTTAGATTCTAATTAGACGTCCTTTAGTCATATATCATCTTAATGGGGGATTCCTATAAATAAAGGCCAGATATACATACTTTGTTTTGGTGACACGTCAAGGCTATACTTATGGAAGATAATGACATGGTGCAGGGAGCAGTGTTCAGCTGTGCTACCTCAGGGCTTGTCTTGAACTCTGGAGTGTGACAAGCAGCAGGACTGCAGCTATGAAAGGAATCTGTTTTGTAGGGATGCACATTAGTCCACACATGGCCAGGGCGTCTTAAGAGGATGGTATGTCATGAACAGGTCGATGGTAAATCAAAGCGGCGTGGACCGCACGATCTGGAAACTGAATTAAATACTCATTCATTAATGTTTCTATCATTATATTATGACACGTATCAGTCGTATCCTAATACCTGCACCCTTGACTCCTCCCCTCAGTCGAGGTGGTCAACTGATGAATGTCTGACACCGTCCCGACTTGTTGTGTTCAGGTGGTCAGCCGTGTCGCGGCGCAGCAGGGCTTCGACTTGGATCTGGGCTACCGGCTTCTGGCTGTGTGCGCCGCCAACAGGGACAAGTTCACTCCAAAATCAGCAGGTAAGAGGTTTCTCAACTGCCGTCTCCGGCCATCTGGCCATGCTGGCCCGGCTCCGGCTCGAAAAGATCCTTTCCCTGCATTCTTGGCAGCTCTCATGACACCCACCCATACAGCCGCTACCAGACAGGAGAAGATCCCGGTGCTCCGGGAAAGAGCTTCCAGTCTTTAGTGCTGATTTATTTGGTCCGTAATAGAGCTGTAAGATCACAGAGTTGAGCATCGCTTGACGATATGTAGTTTTACTGTTATCGTATCTCACTTTAGGGACAAAGTGTGTATGAACGAATGTTCGGTTTGTCATACGAGACCAGAACCCGCCGTCGGTGATGATTTGTTCCTGTTTTTCATACGACGCCGTCGTCTCGGCGCCGTGATGGATTGTTTGGACAGCTGAACGCCGCTAACTGTTATCAAGCCTGTTGGGAATGAAGACGTATAGGCTGTAAGCATGCTCGGGAGATAACGGGGGGTATCTGCTGCTCCTTCGCGGGTTCCTGTTTTGATTTGTGGCTTCCACCTGTCTCAGGTTACGAAGGAAGCGTGCTTCGAGTTGTCAACGAGGACGTGAAAGTCAGACCCACATGTTGTTTGAGTTTCCTGATTTACGGCACTGATGGTTGTTGTTTGAGTCTTCAAGTCGCCGGGGGGGAATCACACTATTCAATTAACAAATAGCTCCAAATGTTCAAATTCTGAGTCCTGACTCAAATCTCAGGCTACTTTTACGGGTTTGGATAAGTCTGCCAATTGATTCGCTGCCTGAATCAGTTCAGTAGTCATTTGGGAAGCGGCGAGTACTCGAGTCTAGGCAGGATCCCAACGTGCATTACATGGACAATTATGTACCTGCGTCTTCATGAATATTACGAGACGAGAGGCCTGCAGAGAGAGAGAGGAGAGAGAGAGAGAGTCAATGGAAATCCCTGTAAAGGCTCTGCATTCTCCTGCAAAGCTCCCAGAAGCTCTGGAGTGGAGGCCTCAGTGAAGGAGGTTGTTAAGGCGGGAAGAAAGCCGTCTCTGGCAGCCGGGGAGATGGGTCTTAAACGACACTCCCCCAGGGCCCCCAGGGGCAGGACCCATTCCCCGGTATCCAGCGGGGCCGTTGCCCGGCGACGGGCGAAGGGAGTGTGTCACATGATGGGGCCAGGAGAACGGCAGCAGGTCAGCGATCCAACACTAGACATCGACTTCTATAGGGAGACTCTCAGAACTACTGAGCAGATCCAGATCCTCAACTGTCATAAAGCTGTCAGCCCGCTGTAAAAAATTCCCTTCTAGTTCGTTCTTTATCTCTGGTGACGCTGAGGTTTATGTAGCCCGAAAACTTGGGAGTGTTCCTTTAAAGAGAGAGTGTCCAGGGAGCTTTTTGAACGCCGGGTCCGATCTGAAAATCTCACAAAAAGTCGAAAAACAAAAAACCTTTTTGGGGCCGCACAGGAAATCAGGTCAATGGATGAGCACTAATGTATGAATCAGATTTCATGTTCCGTTACAACCAGGCCCGACCCGTCGTCGGGGCGTCTTGGCTCCGACGCCCGGCGCGGTCAGGCTATTACATTTCTGTTATGTCATCGAGATTCCTCCCCCCTGAACGCGGGATAAAAATCGAGCAGGAAATTGTGCTGAGTGGGGAGGGAGGGGGCCGATTCCAGCGGGACAAAATCAATGTTCACAGTCGACGTCCGGCCGAAACAGGTTGTAGCTTTGACAGATTAACTCATCATGAAATGCTTCCAACAGTATTTTGCTGCTTCTTCTTTTTTTTTTTTTTCTCGCTTAGAAGTGCAAAAACTCAAAGAAAACGGCGTCTTAACGACCCGCAGGAAAAACCTAATTATTACATCCTATTGATTTTTATCAGTTAACATATCTGGATTGCAACAAAGTGAGCGTTTCAGAGGTTTGTTGTAACTTAGAATTAGGCTCAATTGCCTGTTTTTCTTTTTTATTGAATGACTCTCCAGCTGACGATAAGGAAAAAGTGCACACGGTGTGATTTCATGAATTGTACAACTAATGTCTTTAATGGATGTACTCAGGGGGATCCGCCGGTTTTTGCAAGCGACCCACAATGCACAGGGAGAGCGTGGGGGGAGGGGGAGGGGGGGCCTGTCTGCTAGCAGTGACCTCTTTGTGAATGAGATTAGCCTGTTCTATTAATCTGTGATTACGAGGACTGTGTTACGGACGCACGTGCAGCTGTGGCGACATCAAAGCATGGAGATCACTCTCTCGGTGTGGATAAACTCATCAAGCCCCCCCCCCCTACTCTTCATCAGAAGGTACACCACCAGCCCTGTTAGGCCCATTTCATCAGTTTCCTCCTGTAGGTCGCTCCCAAAAAAAAAAGTGTAGACAAGAAATGCTTAATCACGTTTTTTCGTCCGAGCGGGTCAGAACAGCACATTCCCGATCGCTTGCGCCTCAACAAGCTCTTGGAATTCCTCGGGCCTCTATAGAGTGAAAGGAGGCACCGACTCAGAAGAGGGGGCACCAGGCGACGTTGTTCAGCTCCCGGAGCCGCTCATTCTCTGGTGTAACAAACGGCTGGTAAACCGGCTATTCAGCAGGTAATTAGTTGGGCTTCAGCTCTCTCTGTCGGTCAAGCTAGTTTGTCTCTGCGCTTGTCGTACACATGCAGCACTGATTGATCATTAGACATCGTAGTTAACAGTATCGGCACGATGGGAATAAGTAAACGGACGGGGAGATTCTGTCCATTGTGTCTTCTTGTAAAGCGGTTTTGGCAGCGGGACTCCTGAAGCTCCAGTTCAGGAGCCGCTGATTGATTAAGAGTGTAACCGACTGCGTCACAGTGCAGAAACCCACCGACAATATTCATCCTCAGGGCGAAGACTGTTTTATTTACACTGCGGAAAGTCACAAGTCGGTGTTAAGTGGCCTTCAGGAACTCCACAACCTGATAACATCCAACCTGCGACACTCGACTCGGATAATCTTGCAGAAAGTCTCCAACACATCTGGTGTGTGTGGAAGCTTTTGCACCTCCACTGCTGCACAACATGCTCCTGCCGTCTTCTGGACATACGAGCACCACCTGGACAACTTCTTGTGTTTCTGCACCGCGTGATCAAGTGGAGTCGTCCAGCCGGCCGTGATTGATGTGTTAACTTGCAGCAGGGTTGCAGGGCTGCACGTCAGCCGCCGTGCAGTTAGCTGATAATAAATACAGACAGGGCCGACCAGCGATAAGAGCCGGTGAACATCGCCGTCCTTCCTCTGTCATAGTTCTTGTTGTGTCTCCGGCAGCATGAGGTGACGGTCGCCTCTCCAGCCGTCTCCATATGCCGCACAATCAGGATGTTTGCACATTGAAATTAATTTACATTACCGCTAATTAAATGCTTGTTATTATATTTTTATAACCACAGATCACCAGTTTGACTGGCTGCTGGTGAGGATGTTTGTTTGCGGGGGGACGTGTGTGACGCACCGGCCTGCCTCAGGTGGTGCCCACAGTTTACATGTTTTATAGGTGTGTAATTATTTATCCAAAAGCTTGTGTGTGTGTGTGTGTGCGTTGAAAGACAAATGTGGTCTAATTGGCCCCTCCCCTCTCTGATTCAAACCCTCTGCGCATCAGGAAGCCACAATGCCCTCCTCCTCCTCCTCCTCGTCCTGCTCCTCCTCCTCCTCCTCCATGTCCCTTAATTACAATGACTATTTTGATGGATGTAGTCAACTCTATGCAAATGATCGGTTCGAGTCACGAGCTTTTATGAACCGCTTCCACCGCCGCTCATCGCCGGGGACGCGGGGGCACGTCTCCCCCTCACAACAAAATGTTGCTTTAAACCGATTGATCGAGGCTTCTTTCACCCGTTGCTCTGGACCGGGGCCAAGATGCAGGCTGTCTAGCACATTAGGCACCACCCCCCTTTTTGCAAGTTTGAAATGTGAGCTGCCTGCATTTTTTTTTCCTCCTCTTTT
>CAAKHC010009752.1:3957-13974 GCA_901007825.1 Macroramphosus scolopax | reverse complement strand
CTTCCATTTCTTCAGCTGTCATTTATCAAGACGACAGCCAGAAAAGACTGATGCTGTTATTTATTCGTTCTCCTCCCCTTTCTTTCTTTCTTTCTTTCTTTCTCTCTCTCTCCCCCCCCCCACTACACACACACACACACACAAACACACACACATCTACCTGCATCTGCAGCCCAGCTAAGTGGCCACTTGACACCTATTTTCTCTGACAGTGTTATTTGGTGTGCCTGTGAAATACAGCCATCCACTCCGCAGGGCACGTGAAACGCTCCCGGCAATAAACTGAAACCATTTACAGAATAAAACACACAACCGGCCGTAAATAAAGGTGCTTTTTGGATGTTTTACAAACCTAATGCTGTTTGAAGCATCCGCTCAGGCAGATGTTGTTAGAGTCTGTGGAGGTCTGCCGGTTGTAAATGCCCTGCAGGTCCGAGGTGAACCTGCAGCAGGAAGCACCTGCACCACCGCTAACACCACCCACTGCTGCAACATTCACTGGATACCAATCAATGGAGCTGTCAAACAAGCAATAAGTGTCCTGACGTAGAAGGATGGGAGCATCAGCTGCCCTCCGCTGACGGCCCGGTGCGTTGTAATCCTGGATGGGGGCTCTGACATCGTACACCAGCATACGTGGGCGGAAAGGAACAAGCGAGCAAAGGACAATGTTGCTTGTAATCCCGTTAAAGGATTAAAGGCTCGAGCACACACACATACATGTGCACACAAACACACACACAAAGGACGCCCACGTTTTGTTGGGGAGCATCCCGTCGACTTAGACTGGTTCATTAACACTTAGGCGTAATGCTGTTACCCATGACCTCAAATCCACCTTGATTCTACACACACACACACACACACATCTGCACACACACACCGTGCACTTCACTGGATTTGACACCAGAAGCGCCGCACACACTTGTTCAGGTTTTGTTCTCGATCAACAAACTTAACGTGACGGTCAGAGGCTACGATGAAGATTAGTTGTGCTCTCTCTCTCTCACTGCGCTGCTAATGATCACACTTGGAGGCGGCGTGCAGCGCCCGACGCCCGCGGCGACAGCGGTGTGATGAGCGAGCCGGGGTTGTGACACCGCCAGCGGCCGTGCTTCTGAAACCTTTGAACTGCAGCTCCCGTCAACTGCAGCTCACCTTGTGTCGTCCCTCCGAGCGACGCACCGGAACTCCTTGTTGGGTCTGAAGTTAGTGAATGCAGAATAAAGTGGAGGTCCTCACTTATTCATGACGGCTGTACGTCAGGCAGCCCAGCAGATTATGAATCATTAAAGAGGATATTCAGCCCGCTTGGAGCTCCGACTCATCTGCAGCCACTTCGATACCGTCCTGACTCAGCTCCACTCGAGCATCAACATCCGAACGTCACCGTTCAAATCAAAGCCAAAGTCCAACCAACATTATCAGCAGCAGCTTGAATAAGCAGGTTTGTCTTACCTAGTGATGTCAGCAGGAGCGGAGCGTCGCCATTGGCCGAGGGGAAGGAGGCGGAGACCAGGAGGAGAGCATGGCGGGAAAAACAGAGAGAAGAAGAAAGGCTTGTTAGTCGAAGGTTCCACTGCAGAAGATGTGCGATGACGTCACAGAGCAGCAGACACATGACGCAGCGTTAATCTGATGAATTATTACTGAAGGAGCTTCTGACTCTCCAGTAAATCGACTTCAGGACGTCTGCAGAGTTCAGCTCTGCTGTGACACAGATGTTGATGTTTCAGTCTCTCGTCGACCATCCGAACAAAGCAACCTCATCACTGCTCTTCGTCTTTATTTGAACTGGCATCAGAGTGCACGGTTCCACCAGTCTGAAGCCTTTTGTTTCCCAAGAAAGATCGAAAAGGAAAGTTTGAAGATGAGACTTCAGAATTAGCCCGCGGAGGCTTCGTTTCACGCCCTCTTTCATTCCCATCACCATTATTTCGCTGCGCTGTGTTTCTCAAAGTGACACAAATCATGAGACAAATTCATCACTTTCCAATAACCTCAAAGCCGAGCCCGACATCGAACGCGGCTTCTTGAGGGACGAACGTTATTACATCGGGCCATCTGGTTCGGGATTGGGATGTGACAATCAAGCTGCGGGGTCAGACAGGAGTCAGGACGGATTTATATCAGCGCCATCGCAGGTCCTTTTAAAATGCCACAGCTGTCTGGGAGCCGGGTCACCACGGCTGGTTATCTGTCGATAGAAAACCAGTGGAACACGGAGCCGGTTATCACAGCCGGCTGCTACATTACAGTTAGCAGATAAACAGCCTCTCACACTCTAAGTAGAAGAAGGTGAGCAGAGGAGGGAAACATGCAGGTGGACGGCTGGAACAGGAAGAAGAGGAAACCACAAGACAGGAAGAAGAAGAGTTTAAGTCACCTGTCAATCAGAGCTGACACATAGAGAGGAAACCGGAGAACCCGGAGGAAACCCTCGAAGGATACAAGCTCCACACAGGAAGATTTGAACGCCTTCTCAACCTTCTCGCTGTGAGGCGTCGATGCTAGCCGCTTTACCACCGTGCCATCCCAACACTCCTTTAGCTTTAATGTTCGTCCCCAATCAGTTTGACCTCCAGACGTCGACCAACCAGGAGCTCCTAAAAGATCTGGAAGGTCTGGTGTAATGGATGATCAGGACACGAGGAACAGGGCACATAGAGTTGAACGAGGGGACAACCGTCCCCCCCGTCTGCCCGCCGGCTGAGACTCTGCCAGCTCCGACTTACGGCTGTAATCCTTCATCGCCCGTCACCCTGAACCCACACGTCCAGTAATAAAAATGATGCTTCCTTTCACCATTGACTCCACGTCTTGGCAGGATAAAGCTAAAGATGTAAGCGCCACTTCAAAGTGCCGTGTGAGGGGGTGCAGGCTGTATATTCTGTTAATCTGACCTGTGGGCAACGCTTCAGCCACTAGCTCTAATGCTAATCCTTCGCCTCTATCCGGCTCCCGCTCTGCTCCTCACGGGCCTCCGATCCCGGCGTCGGAGGGATGCTCGGCTCCCGACACATCATAAGTCGGCTTGTGGTTGTTGTTAAAACAATTGCCTACTTCAAGTTCACAAGTCAACAAAGCACCAAACACAGGTTGCCCCGGAGACGCGTCGGAGGAGCTGCAGGCGCTCGACAAGCACGGCGGGACGTCGACTCACTGCTCCCCTGCCAATCGTCGAGTTCCAGGAGATCATCTGGCTGCTTCCGCCTGTTCTCACACCCAGGATTGATTCCTGATAGGCTTCTCCCCTCCTACCAGGCCGAACCTTAAAGAAGGGATGTAGAACTCATCTTCCTCGCTGATGGTCGAGGAGATTGATGCCGCTCATGTTTGTATGCTCCCCATGAAGCTACTTAAGCTCAGCTCAGCAGCTCTCAGGGCTGGTGTGACCTCCTCAGCCCTGTAAACAACCTCCTGAGGGGTTGGATTCCTTCCAACGTACTGCAGGCGACAGGCACGGCAGTGATCATCCTCATACGCTCTTCCTCTTTAGCTCACTTTCTCTCGTGCACACGCACACGCACACACACACTAATGCGTCCTGGCATTCGCCATAAACAATTTTTCCACATTCTCGGGTGAACAACGCAGCTACTATGATAACATGCGTGGACGTCAAAAGCAGCGATGGGAGCGAGACTCCGGCATCTCTGCGGAGCGTTTGTAACAGCCACACACACGGCGCACCTACGCACACGTCCGCACTTTAAATATTCATTGCACCCGCTGCCAGGTGTCAGTTTGCATCATGTGAACTGATGCAGACGGAAGCTGGTGCACTTACGTAACGCGATGTTCTCGCTGCTTCCAGAAGCACTCGCTCGCTGACAAAACTACAACCGAGGACAAAAGTGTGTGTGTGTGTGTGTGTGGCCGGTCATTAACAGATTGCAGCTAATGAGTGAGCGGCTAGCTGATGTGTTGCGCTACGACAGCAGACGAAACCGCGGAGGACAGGCGGGTCCAAACGAGGGGGTGGGAAGTGCGAAGCAGACGACGTGTTACATGATCCAAGTGTGGCTCCAACGCTGCAGCACTACAATCCAGTGGGCTGCAGATGGTCACCAATGGAAGCCAACACAACCCCCCCGCCCCCCCACAATGCCTTGCAGATGAAGGTATTGTGAACCTGGACGAGACATCTCGATCCAGGAAAAGATATCACAGGAAGTCACTTAGATTTGTTCCTTCTTTCAAGTGAGTCCATTTGCTGAACCCTCGTACATACAAAGACCCTCCAATCAAAGCTCGGCAGCCTCCACTCGACATGTCAGGCTTCGTATTCCGCTACATCAGAGCTCTTTAGATTAGCTTATGTAAAGCCATTACAACAACAGGGGGATGATTTTTATTTTTCTCTTTATCTCCTCCAAAGAGAACGAGTGAGCGGGATGATTGTGTTTGTCGGCTGTGCAGAACCTCCTGCTTTTAGTTAATAATTCATCTGATAAAACCCTGAACAGGAAACACATGAGACAGCCGTTGTTGTTAATTTGGAGGGTTTCATCCACAAGGTTTTCCCAGAAGTCAAAGGTGGAGTCTGCTAATGTTACAAGAAAGAAGAGACGCTAACTCCAGAGAATGAAGCTCACCTACGATCACAAGCTGAGTGGAACATAACGGGGCTCGTGTAGCGTCCCAATTTAGCCACGGCTGCTGGGTGAGGAGCTGCGGAGTGACAGAGGTCAAGAGTGGAGGCAGAGCCCTGCGTAGGTTTAGGAGATGTGATGGAGCTTTGAACCCTGCCTGTGTCCCTGCACGCTCTGTGCATGAGCTGCAGCCTGACCCCCCCTGAGCTGCAGCCTCCCCCCCCTGAGCTGCAGCCTGACCCCCCCTGGATCGAGGTCTCAACACAAACAGGAAGTGGCATTTCCTTAACACCCGCTTGGCATTTTGCTGGATGGATTTATTGACATTCTCTCCTCTCTTCAGCCCACCTGCCTCTTTAAGAAGCAGCCGCACCACCGCAGCACACTCAGCGTCCCTTTAATCTGATTGTGTGTTTTAATAAACAACAACACTGTGCGAGCCCACAAGCCCCCCCAACATCAGCATGCATGCATAATCACACCACCTTCTTCAGGCTTATAGATAAAACTCATAATTACAGCACGTGTGATTATTGTGGAAGGATAAAGTCTTAACGGATGCTGTGTTTCAGGAAACAGACGAGCTTGAAGGGGACATTAATCAGCTCTGTTACTTGGAGTAAGTCGATCTGAGGCGTTGACCGGCATCTATCAGGGTTGGATGGCGTCTTTAACAACCAGGGGAGGCGTTGATGTTAGAGAGACGTTCCTAATGAGGACGGCTGCAGGCGAACACACACACACACACACACACGCACACACACACACACACGCACACACACACACACACACCCTCTCCGAGCTCCTTCCTGCCGTCTGCCTCTGTTTATTTGTCACCACCAGCCTCATGAAACTTCACGTCGCCCACCGCTGCTTGTTTTCACTTCCAGCTTCCTGGATGATATTAAAGCAACACCTGGACGTTTCTGCAGCACACACAATTATATTTTACCACCTTGTGTATATCTTCCATCGGGTCCTCCGGTGAGCGACGGGGAGGGAAGTTTCTGCACTGGAAGAAACAAAAGCCTGTTTGATGTGATCTGGAACTTCACTTTAAAAAGTCTGAAAAATACGACTTTGCCATTTTCAATCAGACATCAGATTTATACTTTTATCCCCGACATCAGAAGCCTTTTTCAGAATGTCAAAGATGTCACTGGATCACGGCTAATGAGTCCTCGCCTGCTATCTCTGCTATCAGACCTCTGAAAGTGGAGCAGAGCAGGACGCGGTGGAGGCGATTCAACACCGACCGGACCGGCTCCTCGAGTCAGAGACGCTTTCATCCTGCACATTAGGAGCTTTAACTGCTTGATTGGATGTCAACTCTGAAAGATGTTCACATATCAGGTCGTTTCTTTCAGCCACGCTGGAAGGACGTGATACGTTTGCAATGCTAACAGGTATTTGAAGGTCAAAGGAGACTCGGAGGTGGACTGTGCATTGTTCTGCAGTACTAAAGTGGAAATAGACAAACAACAAGTGTGGAGAGATGACGACAGAATGCAAAGCGGAGCAGGAAGCTAATTAAAAGATGTGAGGAGGAAGGTTGTGTGCAGGAGTGAAGGTAGAGACGATATTAGAAACAGGTCAGTGAACACCGGCGGCGACGCTGTCAAACCAAACTACGGCACATCTCCGTCTTCTCCACTTCCTACCCTCTCTTCCTCTTGCCCTCCCCTTGTTCTCCGTCCTCGCTGCCTCATGAATATCAAAGAGGCTGAAGCTGTCCTGGCAACCCGGCGCTGACTCCTGCGCCCCCCGAAACCAAGGACAGGACAGGACAGGACAGCCGGGCGATCTTCTTCACTTCCATCCATCAAGCATCGAAAGACACTTTATGTGCTACTATTCTTACTCAGCAGCTATTAGTATCGTCTCCTTACATTTCTGATGTCCTACAGTTCCCAGAATGCCTTTCACTCACGACAAGGTCGTCAGTTTCATCCCTTCAGATGTTACAAGTAGTGCGGTAGAGATCTGCATCGTCATGCTCTTATCACTCGTGCATTCATGTAAACACTGTTGTTATTGTTGTTGATGATCATGTGAGGTGAAGCTGAAGACGAGCTGTTACACCCGAGTTCAGTTCAGGTTTTATATAAAACCAACCTGCTCGGCCGGAAACCACCAGAGGTTTCTAAAAGTGGTTCAGCTGACCCTCACAGAGATTGTGGTCAATGATCCGTGTGCGTTCCGATACAGACGTCTGTTTCCCAACATAACTAATAAAGCTGATGTTTGTGCACCGGGAACACACAACCACTTCTCCTCTAATCACACATCTTGCCGGGTGCTGCCGGGCGACCGTCACATCTGCTTTAGTGGCTAATGAAAACACACGGCGTGACCGTGAAGCGTTTCCAGGTGACCGGCCCTTCACCCGATCTTCTCCGGCGCTAACACGCTAGCGTCCCCGCGTGACTCATCCTAACAACGTTTCCACATCTGCTGCCCGTGCGTTGTGACACTCCTCCTCCCGTATCCGGCACACTTAATTACACTTCATTTCGGTTCGGGGAGATTTGTGAACAGGTGTTGCGCCGCTATTCGATCCCCGGACGAAAAGGACACTTTTCTCTCACCAACGGGGGTGTCGGTTGGATCCCCAGCTCCCCTGAATGTGGCGTAATATACATAAAAAGGCAATATGGTCACATCTGCACGCTCAGATGAGTATCAGGAAAAAAAGAAATCAGAGCACTGAGGAGGCTGCGACATCGTTTCAGAGATCCTTGACAGAATGTGTGGTGGCGGCCGAGTGAAGGAGGAACAATCTGAGGTTAGGAAAGAGAATCAAGAGAATAAATGAAAGGATCGGTGTCCTTGTGTCGGTGTGTCGTCATGGTGTTTCCAAGCAGCAGCAGCAGAAGAGGAAAATCTCTCAATTATAAGTCGTCAATCTCTCGCCTGAGATTTCCTACATTTCCCAGAATGCCTTTCAAAGAGGTGCAGCCTTTGTTCAACACAAGTCTGCTGCATTGCATTCTGGTTAATCGAGGCGTTTACAGGAAATCAGTCCTACTAATTCTATCAGTTCATCACAAGAACATGAAGAAGAAACAGCAGGAGGAGGAAGATGCTCTTCTTCACGCTGCAGGCCGTGTTTGTCCCCAAGAATTAGGAAACAATAGATAGTGAGATAATCCCCGGCTAACTCTGCCAAGTGAAGCTTTATCAACAGCTATCATCAACGCTGATAGCCGCCCTTCATCGGGGGACAAATATTCACTCATGACGCCCGGAGTCTTCCTCGGAGGCTCCGCTCCGTCTTTAGGTGCTGCTGTTGGTTCACAAATCAGCACTTCTCCTTATCTCCCCTTTAGGGAAGTGAAGGCTCGCTCCCCTGGAGTGGACAGGTTCTCTGTCAGGTGGGGAGCTGGATGGTATTTATCTTGTCATCGGAGATGGACAGGGGGGTTTTATTTAAGAGGACGGCAGGATGGATGGCGGGCTTTGTTTGTTAAGGATGGCTGTCTCCTGGCCGCTTCATAAACAACAACGACGGGAGAAAGAAATGTCTATTTAGCAATTTAATGTCTCACTGGCTCCGTCAAATCTTCCCCCGGATGAAAGCCGACGACGGAGGGAATTCCAGATCCGTTTTATCTTTTGTTCAACCAGGTTTAATAAAGCTCACGTCTGTAGGAGCTGATAGGAAAACACTCGGCTGTGCTCACCGGCTCGACGCTAACAGGAGGTTCAACTTTCTTTTCGCCGCTTCTCTAAGAGCCCATTAAAGGAGCCAGTTAAAATATTGAGTAGAGCAGCTTCACGAGATAATATTTGAAGTAGATCTCGCTGTGTGGAGGTGCTGCAGGCGGGAGAGCACAGCTTGCCTCCATCTTTTCCTCATTCTCCGACGTTCTCGCCGTGTGATGTGTGCACGCTGCAGCCGCCACCGTACGATGTGTGCACGCCGCAGCCGCCACCGTACGATGTGTGCACGCTGCAGCCGCGGCGCGGCGCGGAACCTTTGCAGGCAGCAAACACGAGCTCCTGGTTGGATGTTTGCTACGAAGCCTCCTCGACCTTTTCAAGGAACCTTTCAGGAAACAGTTTTCAGCCCCGTTTGGGAGAAGCTGTGCCGACTCCCATGACAACCAGGTGTGTGATGTCATCACTGATGATGTCTCACATGTTGCGGCTGCAGATTATCAGACGTCCGACCGATAACAGATGAAACAAACACACAGCGCAGGGACTCGGTGAACATATTGGGACGCTGCCCGACCTCATCGCCGGGCCCTGATGTCACATCCTTTGCATTCCTGATTTGTATTGTTTATATTCTGCTTCCCCATCAACTGCGTCCGCTCTCGTCTTAATGTTATTCATGATGCTCTCGTGCAGGAACACAATCAGAATACGAATGAACTCCCGTGCGTTCACTTCCCATTCAGACGTGGAGTCTTCATCCAAGGTTACGAGGCTCCTGTACCCTGTTTACCTTCTGTGTTGTGGTATTGTCCTCTGACACTGCGTCGGTGTCACCGTCTCAGGCTCCTTGTTAGGATGCAGTTCATCGCTCTCTGAGTCATGTGGGTGGATACGTGAGGATGAAACCTCCTGCAGACGTTCCTCCGCAGGAACAAAGAGACGCATTCATGTTCGTTTGGCATTGAACTGATCAGAGAAGAAACATTCAGATCATCAGCTGTCCTTCCTCTTCCTCAGTGTTTCCATGATGATGCTGACGGCGCGTCGACGTGCTGCTGATTGCTGCTCTGTGTGATTAATGACGCTGTCGCACCGACTGAATCACCTGAGAGGAGAAACAGCTTCAAGTTCATTTCCTAATTCTGAATAAACGCCGGCTCCTTCGTCTCCTCGTCTTCATCGCCTCTGTTCCTTTGCAGCAGATATTTTGTAAAGTCTACAAATAAAGAGGGAAGCAGAAGGCGTCTTGGCTGAGCCTGAGCTGTAGTGAATGTTTGAGCACACAGATTTAACAGAAGCACCGCTCAGGGTGGAAATCTTCCTCCGACGCCCGGCTTGTGAGACGAATGGCGTCCGCAGGCCATCGCGTCACGGAGGAGGAAGAGCGGGGGGAAACAGAGAGGAAGAGAGGGGGGAAACAGAGAGGAAGAGAGGGGGGAAACAGAGAGGAAGAGAGGAGCTGCAGTGAGGAAGAGAGGAGCTGCAGAGAGGAAGAGAGAGCGTGACGAACAACAGAGACCTGATGCCCAGGTGTGTGTGCCCCCCCCCCCCCACACACACACACACACACTGTAAGCCCTGGGGGGTGGTTGGGGTGTTTATTGGCCCCCGTATCCCTCTTAGATGTTATAGCTAATCCTTGCAGAGAGAGAGAGAGAGAGAGAGAGAGAGAGAGAGAGAGAGAGAGAGAGAGAGAAGGAGAGAGAGAGAGAGAGAGAGAATGAAAGAATGAACAGTGAGAGCAAAGACGTGAGGGGGG
>CAAKHC010009749.1:4218-27119 GCA_901007825.1 Macroramphosus scolopax | reverse complement strand
CAGATTATTTAACTATTATATATTACCAATACAATCAACTGAGTTCATCTATATATAGTCAACTTTACTGCTACTGTCTATGAATACACAAAGGGATGTGTATTCATAGACTTTATGTGCAGATCAGACATCACCAGCTGTCTACATGGTTTAAATGTATTAAAACAGTCCCAGCTGCATCTGCACATTTCTTTGTCAGTTTCTTTGCAGGCTGGAGACGTAGTAGTTTAAGTGTTTATCAGTGTGTGTTTGTTTACATATTTCTTTCTTCTGTTCCCACCAATGGGGTCCTCCTTTCTTTCCAAATCTCCTCCCTCCCTCACTCCTCCTCTTCTCTTCTGAGAAATCCCAGCATCCGCAGGCAAAATCAGCTCTGAAGGAGTTTGAGTTTGTGTGATTGCACGTTTGTAGCAGACGACTCGCTCTTCCAAAGGATGTTTCTGCAGCTCATAATATAAGCGAAGTCGTGAGGCTTTGTAATGCAGTGAATTCCAATGTTGATCATTACCTTGCTGGTCCAGTCTCCCCAGCCACCTTTGTCACATTACTCCCCTCCAGCAATACTCTTGAACAGTTTTTTTTCATACGGGAATATGTGTAGTCCTAATGGTACTTTTGGATGCTGCAAGAGATGCTCGGAATTTTTTCTTGAACAAAAAGTAGGTGTCAGGGCCCGTCCATCCCGTTTCCTGAGAGTTTATTAGGTTGTTTAAATCAGACACTCAAGGGACCGAGCTCTTTAAAGGTGGTAATACTATCACGTCTAATCAGCCCGCCCTGCACTGCATCTTGTCTCCTGATGTCACTATAAGAGGCGACAGTGAGGCGCTGTGGTGAGGAGGACCAGAGGTTGTTCTCCAGTCCCTCTCTCCAGCCCTTCACCCGGAGTCTGTGCAGTAGACATTGCGATTTTGAAATGTTAGATGGCTTATTTCCTGTGTACTAAAGTTCATTTGTGAAAGCCTGACCTCCAGCACCCTGCTCCCAGTGTGTTACTATAACACACCAATATATGCTCATGCAAGTGCACAACAGTCGTATACTGTTAAATGTACAATAACTACTTTGCTTTATATGCCTTTAATTAATTTGCATTGTCTGCTACTTTAGTAGGTGGATGCTTGTTGTACTGACACATGACATAAATGTGGTGTGCAGATTATGATTACTGGACTACCACATATACAAACCGTGTGTTTATATATTAAATGCAAGCTTACAAGTGACAAACTTCAATCTTTTCCCACAAAATTCAGGCGGGAATTAGTGCGACTTGTTGGTCATTGTCTTCTCGGGTTTCATTGAGAGCACCGATCTGTGGACACTGGAAAAGCAGTTGCTGTTTACATTCCTGTCTAAACACTAAACCCATGTCATGATTGAAAGGCCTATAGCTTACATCCGAGCCCCCCCTGCCCGCCGGCCACCTATGGCGAGGAGGGACGGTCTTCTGGCAGCAGCCCACAGCCGCATGTGCTCACACAAACTGTGACCTGCTTCCTGTCGGTTGGAAGAGTCTGTTTTTACTGTGACTCCATTTTGGCGGAGAGGGCTAATTCCTCTTGTCTGCCTCGTGGGTGTGTGTGTGTGTGTGTGTGTGTGTGTGTGTGCACACACTCCCATGTGCTTTCAAACATATTTGTGCTTCTTCTTCCACCATTTAGAAAGTTTAGTTTATCTGCAGTGTTTTAAACCTCGTCATAATTCTCAGCCCAATGAGATGTCAGACAGGGTTAGAGGTTTGGATTGTTTATCTTGTTGTACTTATTCGTGGTGGAATTTAATGGCCGTGCTTGCTGATATTTCTATAAGTGGGCGATGGATTCAAACCGGCTCCGAAATGGCTCCGTGGACAGCTGCCTCGGTGACCTATGACCTCCCGACATAGTTCCACATTGTAAATAAGTACAAATGCATTTTATATTTAAACTGTTGCACTTTATCACCTCATGCTTGTTTATATTTGTTCCTACTTCTCTTTATATAGCAGCAACTTTATAATAAACCTGACTTAAATTCCGATTTGGATTCTGATCATGAGCAACATTACGTACCGTTTTAATTTTAGAAAGTTCTAAAGTTTTATTTAAATCTTTATTCCTGTTAAAAGCCAGCACTATTAATAATCTAACCCATGATAAACAAATGGAAATCTCGTAAATACTTTAACATCACAGCCCGAATGCTCAGATTATATTTCGGCCTGTCCTGACTAAATAAAGACAGATTGCCCCTTTTTGAAGCTGTAAACAGCCGACTCATCACTTCTCTCCAGAAGTCAGTTGGGATTAAATCCTTCAATCACTGCAGAGTAAACGGCCCACTCCCACATGGCATATTTGTGCAGATACGACACACACACATGCACACGCACACACACACACACACGATTGGAAGGCGTGCATGAAGACGACGTGCACATGTGGTCTCACATATCAGAAGTATTTTCTGTATTTTGAGGGAAGATTTTCACACTAACACTTCATTTCTCTCAGCTCTGCAGACTTGCTGTATTTATGTAATTGGTTGCAGATGTAACAGTTTGACAGACTCTGCTTGAACGGCGCTGCACTCTATTTTCTTCAGTTATTTGGGGGCTCACATACAACATGTACCTGTGTGCTTACTAACAAGCTGCTAAACAAGAGATTCATCTTCCTTGCTTGTCTTTGGTATTAAGTTCTTACATCCGTTTCCGCAGACAGACTTCATGCCAGAGGCCTTGATCCACTTCTGATTATCAGCCTGAACAAACAACCAGCAGACGAGTTCACCAGACAGACGGGCAGCCATGTTGATTATCCTAGCCTTCATCATCCTCTTCCATGTGGCAGCAGCCATCCTCCTCTTTGTTGCGACCATACATAATGTGAGTACAAACCAAGTAAGACTATCCTGTTCTGCAATGCTCTGTCAGATTATCTAACTGCCTTGCTGTCCCTCCCTGATGCAGGCGTGGTGGGTGGTGTCACCAACCGGACGGGATGTGATCTACACCGACCTGTGGTACTCCTGTAACAACACCTGCTACCCAGTGGAGAACAGCCATACTGACGATGCAGGTAAGGATGCACATGTATTGCATGCAGCCCGTGTGCCTGCATGTTTGTACTCCTGCAGGTAACCGCTCGTGCCTCCTCTCTCCTCAGCCTACCTGCAGGCGGTCCAGGCTAGTATGATCCTGGCCACCATCTTGTGTTGTGTCAGCTTCTTCGTCTTCATTCTTCAGCTCTTCAGGCTCAAGCAAGGAGAGAGATTCATTTTCACCGCTATTATCCAGCTATTAGGCTGTGAGTAACACACACACATGTGTACTTCCCATATAACTATGACTTCCACTGTCTTTGTCTAATGTCCGTCCCCCTTCTGTCCTCCTCTCAGCTCTGTGTGTGATGATCGCGGCGTCCATCTACACGGCTCAGAAGAAGTCCTTCCACGTGCCCAGTCTCCACCAAGGCTCCTACGGATCCTCCTACATTCTGGCCTGGGTCAGCTTCCCCGTCACTCTCATCAGCGGCGTCATGTATCTGGTGCTCAGGAAACGCAAATAGACGCGACGCTCCTGAGATTCAAACACACTAGTAGAAACACTCGGACATGCAGACACGCGCCATTCCTCTCTCTAACCCCTTAGATTACAAAACACCAGTGCGGATGAAGACAAATTAGACGAATACACTGAGATTTCAAGCAGACGATACATTCACCATTACTGATGTACACACACACAACCTTCACTGCAGAGGGTCACACACCTGTTTCCTGATGGTTTCATGTTCTCACCCAATGTGGCAAAGATGAATTACCACAGACTCAGTCGATGGCTGCAGAATATCTATTTTTCCTAACGAATACCTCAGAAATCCTGCTGACAGTTCAGTGCATTGATCCATCACAAGTTAGGCTGTTTCTTCAGATTTCAAGCATGACGACCCCCCAAAAAAAACCTCCTTAAAGCATTTTAAAGATTGAAACACGCAGCGACTGCAGAGCGGCAGATCTTTGATTCTCGTTTATTCTATATCAGTTCGATGTTTGGAGAAGTGGAACGATCCTCAAGCCGAAGCTCTCCGAGCTAACGGAGTTTGAGCTTTTGGATTTACGGGATCCATCGTATAAAGGAAATTAAATAACCAATGCAGCGCACGGATTTTTTACTCAAATTAGATACTCAAAGCCTAAATTTACTTTTCCAAGGCAACGACACTGCTACCCTATTAGCTGACTACTATATCTTCCCTTCGGGGTTAAACGTTACACGGGGTCTTTTTCTACAGCGCACAGGGATGGTGGGTGTGAATAAGCAAACATTTTTCAGTATTTGTTTCTTTACTTATTATCACAATAGTGTTGGATGTCTTGCAAGTTGGTTGGTTTGTGTAGAAGTGTGTGTTAATGTTAAGAACCGGACACGTTTTTTGGAAGAATTGTATATGAAGGGAAGCTGTGTTATATTTAGCATTCAGCAATAGAATAGCAGTAGAAGCTTTTGATAGATCTAATATGAGTAAAGATTCAGACACTTTATCTTTATAAGTTCAGAAACAGGTTTTGGTGAGCTGCTCAGTTTCATTTCTTAAACAATGGAACCAAACTACTTAAGCTCAAATTCCATTGGCTTAGGGAGGAGGTGCCCGAGGGTTGTGGTGTGCAGCTGGTCACATCCCAGGTAGACGGCACTCCCGAAGGTTAATCTGCTGAATGTTGTGGTCAAATCTACTCTATGCAAGTGTACTGGAGCCCCTCACCCACATCGATCTCGCACTAGATGCTCTGCGTAGAAAATAATGAAAAGGACGCATTCAGCTGAGGCTCCTTTCTGCATTTTGTGAGAACATACCTTTCCTCTCCTTGCTGCCTTCCTCTGTCTGCCCTCAGACAGCACACAGGAAATGAGCTCTATCCCAACACACTGATTCGTCTCCTCCTCGTCTTGTCGTCGCCCGCTTCCCTCCAACTCCGTTTATAGGAACCGCTCCGAAACATCTGGTCGGTGAAGATGAAAGTTGAGAAAGACGAGCGAGGAGGTTTTGTCTTGAACACTGCGCCTTGACTTTCCGAAGGGTCCATCATTTCTTTGACAAGTTGTAGAAAACAGAATTTGTTTTGTACATATTTGCTGTGTCTGTATAGTCCCGGTATTTGCCAAAAAATTATTCGAAGACTGAAATGCAACAAATAAACATTATTTTAATCATAGCTTGTAGGAATTGTAGTGAAATAGTTTAGACATGATTTGTATGATTTTAATGTTTTGTTTTTTTTAATTCTTACTGACTTTTGTTTTTAACGGTGAACAACCAATGATGTGCTGTGATATTTGGGATTAAATATGACAACTTAGAAACATGGAAACTTGAAATAAGAACCTGATTTCTTGTCATGAATCAGTATGAACATTTTTTGTTTTATACCTTCTGTTCACGGCTCGAGAAGGCGAAGGCTATTTATTTAAAACAAGTGTAGTGAATTTAATCATGTGACTGTGGATGTATGAAGTGGGTAATTTTTACTTTAATTGCTTGGGCTACTGTTTATTGGGTCTATTACTAAAACATCTCTGGTATCTCTCTTATGCCGATGTGCTCATTTAATTCCAATAAATGTTTTACTGTATTCTGCCTCTCACCAATTTCAATGATTGTTCTTACTGCTGCCTTTTGTGGCGACGTAGAATAACTGCTCCCGATATATTTTCTTGATGGTGGTGGGCACCTTGAACATTTCATGCGGACCACCTGGGTATTAACTTGATAGCTGCTAGGATCTGAAACACTTCTAGAAAACGTAGTACATAGTGAAGTAAAGTTCCCAGTTCAGCTTTATGTACTTGCTTGATGACTTATCAGCCCACCAATAATAAAGAAATGGGGGTGAAGATTTTGCGCTGCGATCTCGAGAAGATACTTGAAAAGGATCAAAACATTAGAGGCAGATTGTGACACATCTATAGACTCGCATTAATTGTCTTTCAGTGAATCCAGTTAACTTGTATTGAAATAAAGTCACTAGCTGCTGTACAATTAACTGTGGAATAGTGTTTAGATTATATACATTTTGAATGTTCGGTTTAACTTTCACAGTTTCAAAACTGATCAAACTTGTTAAAACGTATTTGAACACACTATGTTGCAGACATCTAACGCAAACAATCACTAAGAGCTGACGTGTCAGAGCTGCTTCTGATTGGAAACGAGACTTATCTTTTCCTGTAGTGTTTTGTAATTGATGTAATAATAACGACCATACTGAACGTTTAATTCCAAGTATGAAACCTTAGGAGTTTAAGCCAAAAACCATTCATGGGGATAATTTTCAAACATGTTTTTGCAGATTAAATATGTCTAATTGTTAATGTAACATCAATTGCACATTGTGAGTCTCATTTTGCCTTGTGACGTGTTGAAATCAATCTTTTCGGAACTTAAATCATTTAACAACGGTTCGTTTATTTGCAAAAAGATTCATCTGAAGGTGTGTTGTTTGAGAGGCTTCATGGACTCTTCAATGGGACTGTTTGTTTGTATATTTCCAGGCAAACCAAGTTGTACATGCAATCACTGTTTCCCCTGTGTGGACGGCATCAGTGACCGCTTCTGTACTTTGTTAGATATGACTGCGTTTTCATGAATATACATGTAAACTAAACAGTTTGCTATTGACACCCAGTGGACTAGTGGGAAAACTACACCATGTGGCGTTCATGCACGTTCTCCTGGGAAGCACCTGTGGGACGAGGATGTACTTGCATCCTTTTCTAACCAACATATAAGGAGCACACACCCATCTTCAATGGACTTTGCAAGAATTAACAGTTGTCATGCTTGTTACAAATCTGATGTAGTTCTCCCTAAATGTATTTCACAATAAATGCTTTTGCTTTGTTTGTACTGAATCTGTCTTTAAGTGATTCATGTTTTTTTTCTATCACATCAACAATCCTACATAAAGTACAGAAACACTTAAAATGACCTTAAAGGAGTCACATGACGGGAGGAATCAGAGAAGTCCTGCTGATGAAGACTTCAGGTTTTGTCTTCTGACGTTTCATAAAGAATATCAGGAAATATTAGTTTCTATTCCCACTCCAAACCGGAAGGTGGCGGTCACGCGCCTCCAAGACGTTTACAAGAAAAAGAAGAATTCCTCAAGAAGTGAACCGGAAGTGAAGAAAAGATGCTGGAAAACGTCTTCAAACCAAAAGAGTTGGATGACAGTTCATGTTCAAGGTATGACTTCTCTTTGTTGAACACCTGGTTTATTTATTTAACTCTTAGCTAGATGACAGAATGTGTTTAGCTTAGCTTCGCTAAAAGATAAACTTGTTTCATGCTAGCACGTCGCTCCATCGACACTGGCTGGACAAGTGTTTCACTTAAATACGTTAAATTCAAAACTTTAAACAAAAAAAAAAACACAACGTCGTTAGTAGAAAAAGAAACTGGTTTGCATGAACAAAATTGTGAGACGATAAATAAGTCGGTGTAGTAAAATGAGGGGAATCATTTCATGTAGCCAAACTTTGAAATATCTTGTGATGGTTGACATTTGCTCTGTTTGTGTTCATATGTTTGTGTATGTGTTTAGAGGATGAAGAGGTTGTCCACCCAGTCAGCCTCTGCTGGAGCCAGTGATAAAAAGATTAAATTCTCCCAATCTGAAGTGAGAGTCAACACCAGAGATTTGCAATTATTATTTTTTTGCATATTTTACTTTATGCATTCACATACGCTGTATTGTAATACAAATGTACCGAATGTAATATAAATGTGTTTGTGTGTCCACAGGTGCAGACTCTGATCGAGGAGGAGGTCCGCAGAGCAGTGAGGAAGAACAACACCCAGCTTCAGTGTTTAACAGACGCTATTCAACAACTGAATCTTGACTATGAAAGACCCATCCAGAAACTGGAGGTTGGTTGAAGTAGTATTATTATAGTATTATTCTACTTTCTTTTGCTGAAGTATCTTAAGGACTCAGCCTGCATGAGAATTTGGGACTATGGGATACAAGGGGCATGACACAACTTCCCTTCAGGTTCCCAGATGTCTGTGGCTCCGGAGGTAGAGCAGGTTGTTTGGTGTTTTGAAGGTCCGTGTTGTGATCTATGGCTCCTCCACTGTCAAAGTGTCCTTAGCAGGTTTGCATGTTGCGTAGCAGCTTCTGCCAACAGGTGAGAATGTTAATGGTTGAATGAGGCAACGTTTTAATTACCGCTAAGATAGAAAGGCGCTCTATAAAGACAATCCAATAACCATCCCAATTTTTGTCTGTCTGTACTTAATGTTTGAACTTTTCTTGTATTGACACTTTCTGCCGCATCCACAGCCTTTCCTTCTGTTTCACATCATTTTACAGAAACAGTCTGTCGTCTTTTCTTTATCTTGTCTGCTGGGCCCTTACAGCAGATAGTGAAACCTGTAAGCAACTCTCTTCCTGTATTCTTCTTATTTCCCCCCTCTTACATCTACTACAAGTGGGCATAAGAAACACCAAAAAATCTCAACAATCTCAAAAGTAAGAGCCTCGTATATGTATGGGCACTGTTACGGCATGTGGGGCCTCCGGGTGGCACTAGGGTGCCTTGTGCATGTTTAACCCTTTTGTTCCAGGTCCAGAGCCTCCAGTCCCCACCCTGCTCCAGCACCTGCCGCGGGTTTGGAAAGGAGCTCTGACGCCGCCCTCATCACCACCTTTCAAATACACTGCAGTTGTTACAATCATTACCGCTTGTGTTTGTGTCCATTTTACCCGGTTTAACCGAGTATTTTAATTGTTAGTAAGTATTAATTCTTTGCAATGTTGCTGTCTTTTTCAGTAAACATAGATGGCGTCGATCGGATAGACAAGAACAGACGTTTCTCACATCATGGTAGGTACATACAGAGTCTCTTTATTAGTGCCTGAGATCAGTTTAACCTCAAACAGTGAAAATACTCACCAGTATTGATCCTTTCTTTGTCCAGGAAACCACTAATAACGCTTAAAGAAGATGCGTGCAGAAAATGAAGGTAAGGTCGTTTCATTTATACGAGTGAATAATGTGTGTGGATGTCTTCAATTAATTAAAGGGAATGTTTAACTCCAGCCGATAAATCGAATGGAAGATAAATCAAAATCCCCATTTAATAACTAACGCTGCTGCTAATGAAGTCTTTTAGTTTTTAGCCAGAATGAATCACACAGTGGAGAGAATTGAAGTGATAAGCTGTTACAATGATCCAATTTCAGTACTATGAACAATCCATTAATGCAGAACCAGATCTTTCATTCTACCCTTTCCTGTCCTTTTCTTCTCGTGTTTGTAAATCGTCCATGTTCAGCTTTGACATCCGCCATAGCAGGTTTAAGTGAGGATCTGCCTCCTCCAGTTCTGACTCCTTATGGCTCTCCTGAGTTTGAGGTGGGACGCCCAAAACATGGCATGCATGGATACATTACCTGCAAATACATCGATATATATTTTCCCTTTTGAGTGATCGACTTCTTGTCCCTACTTTTTGAATTGCTCCCTTACTCTTTATCGCTGCCCCTGCTGCAGCGTTTCCATGACGATGGAAAAGGTGAAAGGTCGCGGCATCTTCCGAGAGTGGAAAACCTTCGCCGTGGTGCAGACTGGACCTCTGCCGATGTACGTATTGATCGACAAGTACAAGCCTGGCTACAAGCCTGGCGTTTTTCTGGCTGTTGTTACTACGATGAATGTTCCTGTACTTTTCTTAAGCTGCTATAACTGTTGCAATTTGACGTCCCTTGTAACTTGACGTCTACCGTCGTATGTCAACGCTCAATATTTGAGATGTTCCTCGTTTTGTTAAATAAAATAATATATTATGAGTGAGAGCTTTTACATACACAAACAACTCGTTCTGTTCTAGCTTTCATTTTGCGTGCAGCTTTCAATTTCGTTTCGTGTCTGACGAACATCACAAGCTGGTGTGGCCCCTCCTCTTCATCACGTTGAAATGAACATGGATTGTTAGTGATGTGAAATCTTAAACGTGGCTCCGCCTCAAAGAGTCTTAACGTATTCAATCATAAGACAACAACAGATTTGCACTCACATTTCACTTTCTTTCATTCCACATGTAAAGGCTGCGCTCTGACTCGCTCCTCCAGATGTTTCCTCGTCCTGCTTGACGGAGCTCCGCTGTCTTGCCAGCTGGCAGCAGGCAGCCGCTCCTTCTCTCTCTCTCTCCCCCCTCGTGGTCTTGCGTTCATTAGGTGGAAGGGAAGAAGACGGGACAGAATGCCTATTAATCACAAGGGAGGCTTGGCACAATATCATCTGGGAGACGTGAACCTGTGATTTGGGTTCACGTCTCGCACACTCACTGATCTACAGTCAGTGGCCACTTTAATGGGTACAATTTTCCAAAATTGAGCATGAAGCCTCTTTGCTGGCGGAGCAGTCCGGTCTTGTGGCACACGTACTACAATGTGCTGACAACACTCCTTGCACATGTTGGATGATGTTAACATGATAGCATCAAGCAGTCACAGGATATTTTCTGGCTGCACATCCCAAATGTGCTCTATTGGATTAACATCCTGTGACTTCGGATGCCAAGGGAGCACACTGAACTCATTGTCATGTTTGTCTAACAAGCGTCTCACACATCGAATGTGGCTGCACGGGGATGCACAAGGTCAGCGGCGGTACGTGGGCTGGCTGTGGCATTTCAGCAGTGATTACACAACTGCTAATGTCAATGCTATTGGGTTTGATAGTTTCATTTTAATGTTACACTCGGGACCGCGGTGTGCCATCGCGCTGTCACAGGGACGGACTCTCGTGCACTAACAAGCAGGCGCAGCTGGACCGGCTATCAAAGAACAGAGAGGCTCAGATTACAACACACAGAGGGAGGGGGGGATGGGGGGCTTCTTCTCTGCCCAGGACGTCATTACTTTGCTGTATCTAATAGATATAGCGAGTGTTTTGTACTGTTATATTAATATTCTAACTCATATACTGAACTATTTTATTTAAAGATTAAAACCACGATGTAAATATACCTGCAAAGGGTTCGAGTCAGCAAAAGCAAAATGCTATATAAGGTCTATATGTTGGTCTATATAAGACACTGACACTGGCTGCAGAGGCATCTAAAGTTCATATTCTGAACACACCAAGACCATATTAACAGCTTCAAATAGGGTTTTTATGTTAACAAAAGCTCCAGATTTCATGACGACACAAAAAGTGCAATAGGATAACATGAAGTGATGACATTTTAGTCCAAAGGTCAAAGGTCATCTTCTCTGTAACATGATATTCTGACCACTTGATACACTTAACTGGCCCTTTTTGACGTGTCATCGCTGAGTAATCAGGTATAATGACCAAATTAAATATGTGTCACAGGCAACCAGAATTCACAGGCCTTCACTACGTATCTGATGGACATATGCAAATAATGATATGTAAGTATGTGCACGTTTGTATAAACATTCAAGCTGATGGGTTTCATGGATCCTCTGCTCCTCTTCGCTTGTGCTGCAGCTTGGTATAACGCTGTGTGTGGTGGAGTGGGAGTGAAGCTGTAAAGGGAGTCGTTGGACCCTCACCGCTTGTCGGATCCTGGCATCAGCACTCGTCCTGTTGTGAGTGTGTGCGTCGCCCCTCAAAAAGCGGGATCCAGGGGGACGGCGCGGCAGAGCGATAGGACTCCTCGGACCACTTAAAAACACTGGCACACGCACGCGGACACACAGTGTGGCTTAATTAGTGCTGACGGGAGAGGACAAAGAGCTTATGAAAAGAGGGGAAACAAAATGGTGCAGAGGTGGAGCAGAGAGAGTGATTAGGGATCGGATGTGACCGCTTCTTCGGTCCCTTCCCTCCTGCAAACAGGATGACGCACATGGAATATTGCACAAACTTTAACGTGTCATTGTAATCCTGTGAGCTTTATAATTTTTTAACTTTCCCCTCAGAGTCACATGAACACACTGATCAACCACATCAATCATTGTTATCTGTCAAACGGAGCACACGATCAGAGGAAATACTGTCGACACCGAAGATATGTGAGTGTGTTTTAGTCTCTATCAGGTCGTTATTGCATCAGATGCTTTGCTTCCTTCGGGGCTGCCCTGAAACTGGATTCCATCCTGATGCAAGTTGGATCAAGTCAGGAGAGAGTCCCGGTAAAGGACTTATCAA
Source organism: Macroramphosus scolopax (assembly GCA_901007825.1). Taxonomy (NCBI): domain Eukaryota; kingdom Metazoa; phylum Chordata; class Actinopteri; order Syngnathiformes; family Centriscidae; genus Macroramphosus; species Macroramphosus scolopax. The sequence goes on along the minus strand of CAAKHC010009749.1, from coordinate 14,950 downwards.
ATTAGACTCCTGTCATGTCCGCTGGTGAGAACAGCGGCTGATAAGGGCGTCGACCACCCGTCCCAAATGTCAGCGGTTCGATTTCTTCAAGGCTGTCGTCCTGCAGAGTGACAGGAGATGGATGTGGCTTCCTGGCCTCGACTCGGAGGTCTGACCACTGCAGCCTCAGGGAGGCCGGACCTGAGCTTTAATCACCGTTCAGATCAAGTATCAGTCAGTTCTGAGAACTCCAGGACGCTTAAACAGCCTGACAGAGATTATTAACATATCCTAGGGATGCAATATCACCCTCCGTACCTGTTTGTGGATCTTTCAGTGTCGACAAGGAGAAATGCTGCTTTGAAGGATATGATTATTTCTTATGACACAGTCGTGCATTTGCAGGTTTTTCCTGCAGAATTCATTAACCGACGAGGTGCATGTGACACCTGGGTAACGAGGAACTGAGTTCCTCACCCTTTGCATGACTCACCTTCCGTCCAAATCACACGGATCTTCAGATACCGTGCAGCTCGAAAAGGGTGGCTGATCCTCATTTCTTCAAAAGCTTTTAATTAACAAGCTCATCAACTATAACAAGTATCACACATCAGAGATAACATTGTTTCCGGTAATTGATTGCAGACGTGTGTGATCTGACACACGACCCCGACGCAGCAGGCCTGAATATCGTTTTTTTTGTCTCAGGAGAACAGAGAGGAAGATGCGTTCGGGAGGTGCAGGGATATCTGCAGATTTGACAGCTTTCAAGTGCTCTGTGAAGAAGGTCGGGGAACTTGTCGTTATTGGGAAGCAGAGCGTGTTGAAGCTGATGCAACCAAGAAAAGCACAATTTCAACCTTTGTTTTGTATTTCCGGGTACCTGGACTCTTAGTTTCCTCACGACCAGCGCGTCAATGTCCTGCTCAAGGACACATCGACACCGTCTCTTGAGGATGGGGATCGCAGCAGTGTGTCACACACACATTTCCTCTGTTAAATGCGAGAGGAATCTGATTTCTGTACACAGCTGAAGAAACCACAAACACACCGGGGAAGAATATGATTATTTTTTCCTGTTTGTTTTTTTATCTCTCGTGTTTGACACCGACACTTAATTCTCCCGCGGCGAATGACTCATTTTTCATGGGAAAATGGGTAAATAACACATTGCAAGTTTCCCGTCTTATAATTTCCTCCTTCCTTATCTTATCATTTTCTAACCGACACGGACGAACTGGTTCCTATCAAACTCAGCGGGCGGAAAAAACTCTCAGTGGATCAGTCAAACACAGAATCTGTGTGGCACTAGAATTAAATTGTTTTTCTATTAAAACTCTGATATCAAGTTGAAATGAGGACTTTGTCGGAACAGGCGCAAGAAAATATATTTACTACGGCTGTTTACACTACGTGTACAATGAACCTGCATGTGGATACTGAAACAGAAACCAGCTGCTTCAGTGGCATTAATGCTTTAATTGTCAGGTTAATATTTAATAATATAATATATAATAGGTTGATGTTGGCTGATACAGCTTGACCTCACCTGGATTTCTCCTCTTTACATTGGAATCACTGCAGCTGCATTCTGCGGATCCACCACTAGAGGGGGGTGTTCAACAGGATATGACACATCAAGCCATTTGACATTGCAGGCATGTTGGATGATTGTGTGTGTGTGTGTGTGTGTGTGTTTGTCTTAAGCGACATTTCAAAGCGTAGCCTCTGCATAATTTCACCTTGATCATGGGAAAACATGTGCACTCACATGCCCTCATTTCCATTCTTGCTGGGATTGTCAGAGCTGCTTTCTTTTGAAATAACGTGTCCTCTTTGAATCCGGAGCCCCCGTTACATTAAAAGAAAAAAAAAAAACGACGGGAATATGAAATTTTCATACATGATAATGGCCTTCTTCTACTTCATATTTAACATTGTCTGATGTGCGCAGGGAACTTGGAACAGGTGGAAGCAGATGGACACACACACACACACACACACACTGTAACAACACAGCAGATACATCTTGGGCTAAACATCGTCTTGGATGAGACAGGACCGAATCCTTTACGCATGAGTCACCTTCTGTTTCAGATTTTCTCTGCGTATTATTTATTCATATCCTCATCTTGACTCTGTTTCTTTACCCATATGTTGTAAAGGTCGGGGAGGATCAGCTGTCCAGAAGTTTGAAAGTTACGGGGATCACCAAAGTCAGCAAGATGAACCCTCGGGGGACCGTTAATGTCCCAGCAGTACTGTTGAGACATCAAGGCTAAACGTTCTTACTGACGATGTCCCGGATGTGGTGAGGAGACAGCAGGAGAACAAGAGGAAGAAGGCGGGCAGGTGGTGATGAACTACATATTTATTCTGACAAAACAGAACAAAATGTGCGAGGGCAGGAAAAACAAAAACAGCAGGGCGAGGAAACAAACCAAAACATGGACTCGTACAGAGGACACGGGGGACTCGAGGAGGAGGAACAACGGGACAAACGGAGGGGGAAGCTCAGAACTTCAATACAGGCTGAACAAGACACAGGTGAGGGAACATGAGGGGACGCAGCGAGCTGATTGGCTGATGAGACAAAGTGCAGGACTGACAGAAGGTTTATATAAAATAAAACAGGAAATAGGAGAATCAAATACAATATAATAAACACACCTCTCTGTTTCCTCCTCATCCTCTGTGATTGCTCATTTTGAATATCAATCCAGCTAATTACACCACAGAGTGTTTTTCTAATCACAGCAGGTTTTATCAGGACGGATTCCGTCAGTCGACTTCACAATCGTTCCGGTGCAGCAGCACCGGGGAGGCTGTTCATACTGAGGGAGCGTCGGCTGGTCTGACAATGGTGATGGAGTTAATGATAATGGTGAGCAGGAAGAGGAGGAACACGGGTGTAATGAGGTGATGCTCAGCGGTGCACCAGGACCGGGCCTGTGTTTACTCTTCGCTATACGTCGGCTGTGATGCACAACTTTGTTCTTTGCAGACGATGAACGATGAACTGGACCCGTTTCTGCATGTTTAGCTGGTTTATTGTCTTAGTTTCAGAGTGGAGTGAAGCCAGAGGAGCTGTTGGTAGCTGAATTAGCAGCACATCAATCTTTCATGGTTCTTGTTTGTAAGTTGCTGTTATCTCTCTCTCTCTCTCTCTCTCTCTCTCTCTCTCTCTCTCTCTCTCTCTCTCTCTCTCTCTCCCCTCTTACATCCACATGTGTGTGTGTTCCCATGCATCGTGCCATCATGTTGTGTCGACTGAGACGGGAGTGGGAATGTCCCGGGAGACCGTTTGTGTGTGTGTGTGTGTGTGTGTGTGTTTGTGTGTTTTAGAGCGAGAAATCCTGTGTGACCGTTGACAATAGAGCACGTACGGCGACAGGATCAACAAACGGTGCACGGCTCATTTCCCCAACTTACCTGCACACGCGCCGCCTGTCTCCGCACACGCACACGCACACGCACACGCACACACGTTTCCCGCCCTTTCAAATTGGAATTATTTGATGGTATTTTGTCAACACGTCTTTATAACATCATCAACCGCTGTACAAACCGCATGCATGGGAGTATCTAATCATTCCACATGAATAAAATGTTCTTCACACTTGTGTTATTGTAAAGAGACGTGTGTGTGTGTGTGTGTGTGTGTGTGTGTGTATCTGACACTTTTAATACCTTTTTACAGCCAACCAGTGAGCCATAGAAGCCCCGAGTGCTTCGGATCGGAGCTCCGCTGCTGCCGTGAATCCATCGCTGCTGGTAAAGACTATAATATAGGTCATGCTGATAATTAAGAATACTTTACACATTCATACAGAGGCAGAAAGGAAAGGAGGCCGTGGTCGCGTACGCAGCCGGAATACGAATGTTTCACATCACAGATTCATAGTTTTTTTGCACACGGCACCGTGTTGACTCGGCGTCCTGTGACACCATCACAGCGTGCTGGTGGGCTTCATCACTCCAGACAAGCAGCTGGTGACGACTGGTAGCTCCGTTGTTTGTCTAAAAGCAAGAAGCAGCTGCGTCCGGCTTGAAGAAAAACAACAGAAGAGTTCATTCATGGGGAGGATTGGAGAAGTTGAAATTTCTTCGTCTTCCGGCGAGGATGTTTTAATCCTCCGCTGCTCTACCTGCTTTTAAACAAATCAAACACACGAGTAGGACAGAGAGACAGAGAGGCACAGAAGACGACTCTGCTAAGCATGTTAATGTAACATCCTTGTTTGACAAGCTTTAGCATTAATATTTCAAAAAGCGAGCTTTCAAAAGTTAAAGAAAAAAAAAAAAACATGAATGTAAAAGCTTCAGCAGAGACGCACCGACACGGACATTTAAAGGTCAAGTTGGGTTTCTTGAAAGATAACGTATGGACACACTGCATGAAACTGTCAGTCACGTCGCTCCAGTATACGACACACTGACAGAGGAGGTGTAGAAATGACTCATAGAATGAGTCCTGGACTGATCAGTGTGATTATTGGGGTTAAAATCATTAATAACACACAGCGATGGGATGTGTCCCATGTCTCCACCTCGTTGTGTGTGTGTGTGTGTGTGTACTTTGTTTCTGGGAGTTGGCTCTCAGTTTGATGTTTCCTTTCTTTGCTATCATGAATATTTAATTCAGCTTACATCCCCTGAAGGTTCCATCCAAAGGAAAAAACTAAAATAACATCATCAACTACACGAGTAGCAACAGCAGAGGAGGCTCCTAGCAGAGGTGATGGCTGTGTGTGTGTGTGTGTGTGTGTGTGTTAAGTAATGCAGCAGCATGAGGAAGACGTCTCCAACGTGAGAAATGGGAACGACGTAGAAAAAAAATCGCGGGAACGAACTGCAGGAAGTCTTGAAATGTCAAATATAAAGAAAAAACACGGCTGACACACTTAATTCTATATTTGTCTGTGTGTGTGTGTGAGTGACTTTGTTTTTCGGCTTGATTATCCTTGAAAGAGCATCACCCAGAAAGCTTGACGCAGTACAATGAATGAACGCGTGTGGAGGGAGAAGTTGAAGATGAGAACTGGAATCCGGCAGCAGCCATGTTATTATCACCCTCCGCCGGTATTGCACCTTCATACTTTTCACGCCCGGGCGAAGCCGACCGTGACACTGATGCAACATCCTCCTGCGAACCGACGGCTGTATTTCACATTTCGGTGTGATGTTGGGTTGAACGGGGGGGAGACGACACTTAGAAGGGACACACACTTCTGACCTAGAAGTAGACGTGTTTTCTGATGGTTGAGGCCTTTAAAGAAAGAGTGATTGAGGACAACCGACACCTCCTGCTGTCCCACATGTGGACCACTTGGACGTGTCGGCAAGGGCAAACTCTTCAAGCTTATGTAAGTTAATGCTCATCAAGTGATATTATTATTATTATTAGGTCATATTAAGATGCTGACGGACTACATCATCAGGCTAAAACAGAGCTTCTTGCTCCGTTTGATTCACTTTTAAATGCAGATAATGAGGATTAGTTCCTCCCGAGCTTGTAAAGAACATCAATTGAATCCTGACAAATTTAAGCCGGCGTGATTTGAGCATAGTTGCAATGCAAGAGTTCCTCTTTAGAGCGGATTAATTGACATCTGAACATCCTAGTTCACTTTGTGGTTGTGCAGGATGACTCATTTTTATAAATGAGATGTAAAACATTTCCCCTGTTGGCTGCCGGGGGAAAAACTGTTTTGTAATCCTGCAAAAAAAAAAACGAGCCTGTAATATTCAAGGTTATAATATTTAACATGACCCGGCACTTAAAATAGGATGAAGTTTTGTCCTGACGTTGTTTACGGAGCTGTGGGGACCATTCCAACATGCATCCCGATGCACATCAACCAGGTTGGTTTGAATCTGCTGAGTCTGTGTGTGTGTGTGTGCGTGTGAGCTAATGTGTGCTTACTGTGGTGTCCTAGTTTTTGCCTTGCACTCTTTGAGGTCAAATAAGGAGCAAACATTCCACATCGGGTAAGGAAGAATCATACCCAGAGGCACGCGAGCCTACTCACACAAACACGAGTACACACACACACACACACACACACACTCACACTCACATACACACAATTAATTTATGTTCTAAATTCAGATTGGTCATGCTGTCAGGATACATTTTCATAGATGCAATTAAAGCAACATCATCGTCCACATAATCAATGACAACCACAGAACAAAGAGGCAGCCAGTTTCCACTGGTCCCGCAGGCGAGGGGCCGACACACACACGCACGGGTCCCGAAACAAGTAGATCCACGTACGATACGTCCGATTAATCCGTAAAAAGAATCACGCGGCTTAAAACACGTCGAGTCCACGACAGTGTTGATGTCACTTAAGAAAAAAGGACAGACACAGAGGCGGAGGAGAGAGGGGTGTCACATACCATCACCATAGACAGGTCAGCATGCGATGACACAGCCAAGATGGACACCACAGCCAGCAGGCCTGCATGCGCACACACACACACACACACACACACACACATGCATGCACGCACGCACACACACACACTCAGAAACAATTTGTTGCAAGTGAAGAGCAGACATCATGGGACCTGACGTGAGCCGGGGGATTTCATCTGATTGGCCGTCACATGCACTCTGGTTGTCGTGACAACGGCTGTCCCTGCAGGACACCGGCAGCCTGAGCGCGGCATGGAACCGAGCTGTGACACTGATGAGGGAGTCGGAAACTTTTTAAGCTTTTCACGTCCGTTCGCTGCAGCTGTTTTCATTACCGCCTTGTTTCTGACAAATCTCTGATTATGGGATGGACGGCCGTGTGAGCCGTCAGCTGCTCTCAGGGTCCAATTTGAAATATACTTCCCCTGAAATCACCTGTATACGTCAGCTTCACTCCGTTTAACAGCTGTTAGGGATTCAACACACATCCCAACGTGGGTGAACGCTGCCTTTTAACAGCAAATTATTGCCTTGCAAAAGCACAACTCAGGTGTTCGCCGGATTTAAATATACGTGACGGTGAGATTTGTGCGCCCTCTGAGTTTGTCGAGCGGCTGATAAAGTGCTGTGAACTACGTGAGCCTTTGTAGTCATTGTGCCGCGGAGAGAATTTCCTCTCCATGTAAATGCAAATGTCCCTATTAGTTCAGATTCCGGATTTATGCACAACAGCGGGTGAGATATTATTGTTGCTTGACAAGATCCAGTTCTATTTCTGCAGCAAACACGGCCTCTGCATTAATGTGCACGGCCCGCTAGTTAGCGTGCTAACAGCCGAGCTAGCAGAGAAGCTGTCCTGGTACCTGGTGTGAAGAATATATTGCGTTATTGCCCGTTGTAAATATCCTATTTGGCGAGTGCCCGTGTGTGTACCTGAGTGTAGGCCTGTTGCCTAATCTCATTCCTCACCATTTTGCTGAAAATAGTCCCATTAAAAGGTGATTCTGCTGCCTCAGTGTGTGATTCTCCGGCTTGGATAATGAAGCCGCAGGAGACACACATTCACAGCAGAATTAAATCATTTCACACTCTCTCTCTCTCTCTCTCTCTCTCTCTCTCTCTCTCTCTCACAGACACGTAGGAGATGCACAGTCTGCGATCGGAGTTAAATCACTTGACCTCTGACCTCTCTCTGGACCAATGAGAACATACTCAATACCCCGGTGCAGCCGCGGCGACAGCCTATAAATAGCAGCCAATTTAGAACAAGAGAGAGATGGACTTCTCAAAGATTAATGACTCCGCTCTACATGCATTTTACCATTTTTTTGTTCTTCTCGTCTTATCTCCCCTCTTTCCTCCCGCCCTCCTTCGCTCTTTTCATGCTGCTCCTGTAGCGTCTCGCTGCCTCTCGCCGCTATTGTCTTTGTGTGCTTTAACTCCGTGAGCGATGGTGGTGCACTTATTGTGCTCCTGCAAGTTTCTCATGAACATCTCCCTGTTCTCCACCTTCTTTTAAGGTAGCAGCACAAGTTGGTGCACTCAGGCAACCCGTCGTTCTCTAACGCCGACAACCGGACCGGTCAAATGATGGTGGTGGAACAAACCCTGCAGCGATTTCTCAGTCACGACATCACACACAGAGGACATTCGACCGCATTTATCACTGACTGGACATACATAAAGGGTGTTATATTCCCCCCTTTAATGCCAAGTAGCTGAGCCGGGGCGGCTTAACAATCCACAGACGGGGTTGAAGCGACCCTCACACAACATCCTCCCTCTACAAGGGTTGTTTTTGTAGCTCTTATTTTCATCTGCAGTCTCCAAGGGCTTAAAAGACTCCTAATAGGAAGGAAAATCAAAACAATCATCCTTCCTGAGGGCGCGGAAGAAGTTCTTTGAGCATAACTTTGTCTTTGAATGAGATAATTTTCCTGACATTTATTTCGATACATCGGATGAGAGGTTTCCGGTCGTCCTCTCGGTGCCGTGTGCAGACACTCACCTGAGCGTGTTGACAGTGTTCTTTGTCCTGATCCTAATGAGGGGGAACATGTTTGGCTAGTGCCGATCCATAAACACAGATCTGAGATCAAGAGAGGTCTGTGAGACGCCTTTGGGTTGTTTTCCATATGAGCGAGATCCAAAGGCGAAAGGCGTTAGACTGACTGTTGAGAGCATCTGCATTGATTCTGCATTAATGGATGCGTGTATAGATCACATGTAACAATCAGTGGAAGTGCATGCAGGAGTAGGACGCATTGCTGGAGCAGTTGATGAATACTATAAAAGAAGAGCTGGAAGAAACAGACTGAGAGTCCACTTGAATTTGTATCTTTGCACTCCACACTAAAGCAGTGGAAAGAAATGGATGATGGGTAAAGTGGAAGATCTGCAGCATGAAGATCAGGACTCTGCTCCAGGATGTATCTGGACGCGAGGATGCCAGCTGGGGTTGATTAAGGTGAAGCTACAGATTGTCCGGGGAGAAGAAAAAAAAAAAAGGGCTCGGGAGGAAAAGCTTAAGTAGAGTGGTAGCTTCCAGTGAATTTATGTGTCATCAGCAGAGTCCAATATGGATTTAAATTTAAGTCTCCTTAGGGACACCACAGCCAGAGGGAACTTCAATTCGACTTGACGGATGGCTTGGTTCGGTCATAGCCGCGCAGCTCAGAGGACAAAACCTCTGCAGGTGAAAACAGGATGTCACAATCACAGTTTCCTCCTTTCCTCCTACCTTCTGTTTCACCTCTTTTTGGAATGGAACGACTGTCGGTTGTGACCGAAGGCTGCGTCCTGACGGGATAATATTGCACTTAAAACATCACAAATCAGCAACACAAAGCAATTTCAGCCCGGAGTACAAAGCCGTTCTCCTCCCAGCTCATCAAATAGTGACGCTCTTGTCACAGCCCTTGATGTCTCCCACCGTTGTACAAGGCAACCTCCTGCCTCCGTATGACACACGGCCTGCTGTCTATTAACTCCAATTTAAAGCCCTTCACATCAATACCAGATGCTCGGATGAACCGCCCCGGGCGCCGTGTGCAACCCGGACAGAAGTGTGTGTTCCAACCCAAATCTCGCCCTTAACCACGAGCGTTTATTTGTTATTCCTACACCCGACCGGAGCTTCACCACAGCGTTTATACATAAGGTTTAATACGGTTTTAGAAAATGGTGAAACTAATTTATGGTCCCTGTTTGCAGTCTCACCTCAACAAGAATCGATTACCCGTCTCCCGCTGCAAAGTCCGGCATCGGTCGGATCCATAAACTGCACGTCCGCCTGCCTCCTTATGGTATCTACTGACACCAAAATCAAAGTGCATCTTATAGTTCACTGTAATGGGACGACGTGAGAGTTATTGGACAGCCCGCCGGGTCTCTCGGAGACACCGAAGGAGGCCTGGCAGGACGATAGAAGATGCCGGCGGAGGGGAAAAAAATACTGGATGCTACTGTAAACACAGCCCAGTGTGATGCAAACTAAACATCTGTCCAGATGTGGGAAAGTTCTTGTACTTGAAGTCACTGCAGGTGCTGAATTTGAATATGGATTTTGATTTATTGGGACTTGTCAGCTGATGAATGAATAAATCACAGAGAAGCTTCATATAGCCGTCGTGTTATCAGACAGGCAGGATGTTCGGAGACAAAGAGGACCATGACCCGATGTATCCGTCATGGAGGAGCCTTGAGGCTGAACACTGTGTACTCTGAGATACTGTCGCTGCTCTGAATACACGATTTACTTATGCAAAAAGTCTCGCTCACCTTTTATTCATGCGTCTGACCTTGTTGACAACCTATTGTCAAACACGGCGCTCCGGGTTAAGTTTATTGCTGGTTTTTCCGTTTTATGTGAAGTGGCTAATCGCGTTGGCCCGTCGTGCAGGTTTAAAGGGCTCGATTAGACACCAACTCAGCAGAATGGAAACCCTGCAAAAATCAAAGGTGCCCTGCCTGCAGAGTCCTGGCTGCTCTCCAGATGCTCAGGTCTCTGCAAATCACAGACCCTTTAACCCGGCGGGTCCCGGAGTGCCAGGTTAAACACGGCGCTAATCACATCTGCAAGCTAACGACTCATTTGAAGGGGAGGGGCCACTTCACCCAAAGCACAAACACTAAACTGGCGTACTAGTAGTTTTAAGTCATGCAGATAGTTTTGGGTTTATATGCAGTGATTGTACTATAAATGAAATATCAATCATAGCTGCAGAGAGGGGACGTAGGCAGGAATCCCTCCAGCAATGCTTGTGGTAGTAAATCATTGGTACAGGTGGTCTGTGGAGTGGAGGGATGTTGCAAAGGATGTCAGAGATT
>CAAKHC010009744.1:5317-21354 GCA_901007825.1 Macroramphosus scolopax | reverse complement strand
CACACACACACACACAGAGGCTGCACACACACACACACACACTCACACTCACACACACACACACACACACACACACACACACACGCCCGCCACAAGGACACAGCAGAGTGACTAGCATTTAATATCTGTTTGCAGAAAAGGGTCATTCGTCCAATGTTTTATTTCACCATACTAAGCAGAGCCAAAGATTTCCTTGTGAAAAATAGTAAACTGATGTCATCAAAACGTGCATGACGGCAGAAAGAGTAACTAAACCTGAGTCAGTAAATGTAGTGAGTCATAAACACGCCCTGTTCCAAGAAAAAAAGGATGATTCATCAGTCCCACTACCCGCCACCGTCAACGTACCTCTACAAAATAAAAGCACGGCAGCAGTGTGATGCTGTCTTTAGGGGGCTTCTTCTTGGCTTTGTTTTTCGGGGACGTCATCTTGGGGTGGGACCAGTCACAGCCTGTTGGGATAACAGATCGCAAAGGAGATGTCAGAGACGAAGCTTCACAGCACTTTCATGCACTTCCCCGAGCAATGTATTCTGAAAGCATCACAGAGAATGTGTTGAAACTTCTGACAGGCCGACACTTAACTGATGAAAAGTTCTCTGAGGCTGAGAGTTTCTTTCTTGTTGCAGAACATTAAATTGATTCTGTGCCTTTGTTTGACTCAAAGTTGTAGCATGTAACTCTGAATTTAATAATAATTTACATTTAACGGCCAACCAGCTCATCAGGAGCAATAACAGGTTCAGTATCTTACTGAAGGACACTTCAGGAGGAGCTGAGGATCGAACAAGTAGGAAGGAAGGAAGGAAGGAAGGAAGGAAGGAAGGAAGGAAGGAAGGAAGGAAGGAAGGAAGGAAGGAAGTTAGGTCGGTAGGTAGGTAGGTAGGTAGGTAGGTAGGTAGGTAGGTAGGTAGGTAGGTATGTGGGTGGGTAGGTAGGTAGGTAGGTAGGTGGGTGGGTAGGTGGGTAGGTAGGTAGGTAGGTAGGTAGGTAGGTAGGTAGGTAGGTACATATGTACACATATGTGTACATATATGTCATATATATATCAAAAACAGTAATAGCAATAAGAGCTAAAGAACAAAAGTCAAGAAATAATTGATATTATATGGAATTAAAAGGCTGTGGAGAAAGGTAAGACTAATAGAGTCCTCCACTGTCTTCGTAATATAGAAAAAGGCTTAAAGCGGTGGTGTAAAAAAAAAACGATTACATCCAAAGGAAGCTTTTAAACGTCTCAGGGGTTGTTACACTGAGTTTGTCCTCCTCACAGACTTCTAGACATAGAAAAACGCACATGCCTGCTGAGATCTTCTGGCATCTGTGAGCTGTAGGCGATCAGACGGCCTCGGAGAGAAGGATGAGCCAAGGGCCCAAATGGAAAATCAAACAGAGTTAAATATTCACAGGCCTCCCTACAGATCCCAGTTTTCTCTGCCTGCCCTTCCTATCTCTGATATATCTGTCCTCTATTCGGCCGACTAAATCTTCCCATCTCTCCTTGTCCCATTTTACTTATCTTTCTCAGGCATCCACCCGAACCTCTTCCCACCACTCTGCTCTCCTTTTACACACAATCTGACTGTCTCATTTCACCTCTAGTACCTTTTCTTCTACTCTTTTTCTACCAGGTCTGGTTTCATCACCATCTGCTGCTAGTTAGACTATTAGAATCGTACAGACTCCATCTGGGCCTGTGAGGATGAAAGTGAGGATGAGATTTTGCCTCCGAGTTGCCCTTCGATACGACATGCAATGACAACCTGCTGCACCCTCTGCCAAGGAGCTGCTGATCCGACAAAAGGACGATTTCTGTTCTTCATTTTATGAGGCACACAAATGGTGCAGGAAACACCCATCGCTACATCGGCCATTGTCTCTCGTTTTTGCTTCACTTTGCACATTTCTTCCTGGCGAGTTCCCCACTTTCCTTCTCTTTACGGTCCTTTCTGCAGCCCTTGCATGCACCTCCTGACACCTCCTTTCTCCACCGTCCCCTCTTTCTCATCCTCAACCTTCTATTTTCCGTCTCGCCTTTTCTCTCCGAGATAAGAGGGCCTGACCTCGGGACTGTGCAAGGCACAGAGAATCAAACACTTTTACAGGCTTATTTCCATGGCCGCTAGAAATGTATCAGAGAGGAATACGCGAGAGGACTTGGGGACGAGATAAATCGAGATCAAAGACATAAAGAAAAACAGTGTGGAAAAGACTCTTGTGTCTCTCTATATGTGTATATATGTATATCTGTCTATATGTCTGGCGGTGGGGCGGAGAGGGTATCGAGATGGATGCTTTCCGGCGTCGCTGAAAGCAGCTTAGGAAGACGCTGGGACCCGGGTCTCCATCTCCCAGCCATTTGGTCTCAGTGACCTACTCCAGTCAGCACTTAAACCACAACACACACTGAATGAGCCTCTCTGCTGAGGAAGAGGGGCGTTTATCTCGCACAACAGCACTCGTCCTCAGGGGTTCTTCACATGTGTGCGACTGCGAAATGTCTGCTGTTTGCCTGCGCCTGCAACCGGCATTCAAGTGTGTAAAGCCGGAGCAATTTATGTGCATCTTCTCCGTGTTTGTGTGTGTGTGTGTGTGTGTGTGTGTTTGTGTAGCCTGCGGTTGACAGAAACAGTATGTCAGTCCTGTCAGACAGCGAGGAAGATACAAGACTCAGTGACCACCAACAGGGGGTGGGGGTGGGGCGGGTTAGAGACAGATGCTGGTAGAACAGCAGACAAACATGATGTTTTATACAACAGTGTTTAGTGTCATATTTTGCTTGACGTTTAAGGCCACATCCAAAACAGCTTCGAAGCTCTATGTGTCTGAACAGGGTAGTTGGTGAGGGAATGTTTTCGGCCTGTAAGCGTCGGCCCACCGCGTCCTGTAATACCGCTTTGTTGCTGAAGAGGCAACAGTGAGTCACTGTAGTGCAAAGGTGCAAGGAACTACTCATGTGTCTACCCAGAGGTGGGAAATGGGATGATACATGAGCCCCGTGGTGGACCGTACGAAAGCAGCTCCTGGGAGAAGCGGCCCGGATAAGACGCCCCTTCGGGGGTAACTGATCTCTCAATCTCAGCCCTCGGCTCGTATGTCAATCGTGACTGGACGTAGCAGACGTGGTCGGTCGGAGGGGCGAAGATGTGAAAGCTCTAAGAAAACTGGTTCCAATGGCTCCCGATCTACCTGCACAGATGTTGTGACCTACTGGTGGATCGCGGTCAACATATCAGGCACCCAGCGGGCTGCAGTGTTGACTTGTTCAGATCATCTACGAATTAAACCTTTAAAGTTTACTGGAGGAACAAATACCACCATTATAACAAATACTTGTTCATTTGGTGGTTTGGAGATGTTGAAAGGAAATGAAAGGTGTTTAACTTGGTTGATTTCTGGGGCCAAACTACATAAATCACATTGTTGCGCACTCGTAATACAACATTCAGACACCCATCATGACCTTTATGGATCATCTGCATGTGAGGTGTTGCCACTCATTTACTGAAGGTTTTCCTTTATAAATACACGGATAGACTAGTATAGTTAGTATAGACTAGTATAGACTAGTATAGACTAGTATAGACTAGTATAGTATAGTATAGTATAGTATAGTATAGTATAGTATAGTATAGTATAGCATAGCATAGCATAGCATAGCATAGCATAGCATAGCATAGTGTAGCGTAGCGTAGCGTAGTATAGGATATCACAGTGTAGGATACTTTTAGTATAGTATAGTATATTACAGTCAGATATATTATAGTATAGTGTAGTGTAGTGTAGTATAATATAGTATAGTATAGTATAATATAGTATAGTATATCACAGTGTAGGATACTTTTAGTATAGTATGTTATATTACAGTATAGTATATTATAGTATAGTAGTGTTTTATAGTATAGTATAGTACATTATTGTACAGTATAGTATATCACAGTATAGTAAAGTAAAGAACAGTATAGTATGGTATACTACAGTCTAGTACTGAATAGTATATCATAGGATAGTATATTACAGCATATCATAGTATATCAATATAGGATATTACAGTATATTAAAGTATAGTATTGTAAAGTATAGTGAAGTATAGTTAGTCATAGTATAGTAGAGTAGAATGCAGTATAAGATGAACAGGTACTGATGATTCCATCTCACAGTCTTAAACTAAACAGTCGCGGGACATAAAGGGGCCACATTCTCCATGGATGGAGGAGGCTGATACACGTTCAACTTCAGTTCATTGTGTCTGTTTAATCTCAATATAAATCTTAATAAGTCAAAGTTGGCGATGATTCTTACATCCTTCATGGAGAGCAAACATCTTTGAACATCCAATTAGCTTTTAATTGCTTTTTTTTTTTTTTTTTTGCTGAAGATGATCACATTGGAGGATTTCCACACATTTAATTAGAAAACTACATCAAAGCAGACAGATTTCTGCGTGTGGTGATAACAGAACTGTTTCTCCGTCACAAGCAGAAATCACACAGATGTGTAGAAGATCATCAATTATAGAAAGGTGAAGCCATGTGCTGCTTCTCCATCGCTCTCCTCCTCAGCTCGCACCGGGAGGAGCGGCAGGGCGCTGCGGGCTGACAGCCGCTACACCCCCCGACACACACTCACCTCTGTCCCGGGGGCTCCGTGAATTCACCGAGTCCCGCCGCCCCCTTCCCCCCCGGCGTGGTCGCGCGTGCTGCTCCAGTTTCGCGGTGCAGCGTCCCTTTAATCCATCTCCAGCTTCTCCTAAGTCACCTCGAAATCCACGAACCCCGGTGATGCGCAGAGACGCTCCCGTGCAGGGCTATTCTGGGATCACTGAGGGAGACCGGAGGAAGAAGTGGGGAGACCTGCAAGAGGAGGAGCAGGGATGGCGAGGGAGAGGAAGAGGAGAGAGGTTGCTGATGGTGGAAAGTCCAGCTTGCAGCACTTGCTGGTGACGCGGTCCTCTCCTCTCTATTCCTTTGGAGAAGTGAGAGATTCACGTGCGTCCACGCGGTTCCTCCCCTTTACATGCACCTGCAGGTTTTACTCCCAAAAAACACATTCCGTGGGTGGATAAGACACCAAAAGCTCTTATTTCCCATGCAAGGCGTCCGTGACTGGGTTTTTTTTTGGCGCACGCAGCCAGTTTCGCACATACACACACAAAGGCATGGGGGGTGTGGAGGAGGGGAGGCGGGGTACAGGGGGAGGAGAGTGTGCGCTTATGGTGGGGGGAGGAGACAGTCTGGTCCACACTTCTCTCTTCCTTTCCCCTGCTGAATTCCTGTTTCGGGGCTACCGCCGAGAGGCGACCAAGACAAAGAGGTGTGTGTGTGTAGGTTGTGTGTATATGTGTGTGCATGTGTGTGTGTGGGGTAAACGCAGCATGTGCACGTAAAAACGAGGGGGCGGCGTTCTTGGAGATTATCCCCACATCTATAAGAAAGAGGAAGTGTAATTAGAATATTCTGCTCCCTACAGATACACACGAATACCGTCAGATTTGTGTGAACTCAGAAGTTCCGGATCCAGGAGGAGTGATCCGATGCGCGGCCTTTGTTTACTCCTGAAGGGTGTGGCATGCGCCGGGCCACGGTGATGCATTGTGACGCCCCCGGTGGATCCGGTGCGGGGCTCGTGGACACGCACCATTTAACAGCCCCACGTTGAGGATCACATTCACCTCTGCCGTCCACTGACTCATCACGACTGGCTCTGCAGCGAAGGACACTTACACATGTAAGTGTTTGCAGGCTGCAGAAGATGATCAGTGAACGCTGTCTCTCACTGCCAGGTTCTTCAGGGTTGTTGAACTAATTCAGCCCCCACATGTTCTCTCTGTGTGCTATAACTGGTGCTCATTCACACACACTTGCAGGCTGGACATTAACATCTGCTGCTGTGAGAGGATGCCGAGCACCCTCCAACACTCATTCAGATATTTGCCCACATAAGCACCCGAACCACAACCCCTCCCTCTCCTCTCAATCCCCGTCATTTGGCTCTGAGTCCCTGCTAGATGAATGGGGGTGCCTCATTTAGTGTTGATCCATGTCTCCAGTTGCCAGGGTGTTTCTCTGGTTCTCATGGGGTACTCCCTCGTCTCAGACTCCCACCCTCTGCACCCCTCCTCATCCCCTGCCCTGCCCAGAGCCCCCACCACAAACATCATCATGCACACCGACAACACCACAGCCCCGGTAATACCCAAGGGTTGGTCACAGCTGGCAGGAGCTAATAAACTCATCACTCACACTGCCTGGCGTCTATTTACCTACTAGACAAAGCACCAAGAGAGGGAGTCAGTCTGCTCTGCCGTCCACAGACTAAACTCAATACACCAGGCTGGATTTCTGTCTTTAGGAACAGTAACCTGTGAGATGCAGACATCATCACAATCACATGGTCTTTGATAGGGTTAGTGCACGATCAGCACTCTTCACCAGTTACCCCAAATTAATATTAATTGGCTGTTTGGGGGGGGGGGGGGGGGGGGGGCGTAAGTTTGATTAAACTACCGTTCACACATGTGACCCATTTACCTTATCTTAGCAAAAGGCTGCCAATCTCCATTTGGATAATACACATGCATGCACACGCAGACACCAACACATGCATGCACATGCAGACACCAACACATGCATGCACATACAGACACCAACACATGCATGCACATGCAGACACCAACACATGCATGCACGTACAGACACCAACACATGCATGCACATGCAGACACCAACACATGCATGCACATGCAGACACCAACACATGCATGCACATGCAGACACCAACACATGCATGCACATGCAGACACCAACACATGCGTGCACATGCAGACACCAACACATGCATGCACATACAGACACCAACACATGCATGCACATACAGACACCAACACATGCGTGCACATACACATGCCTGCACATGCAGACACCAACACATGCAGACAACAACACATGCATGCACATGCAGACACCAACACATGCATGCACATGCAGACACCAACACATGCATGCACATGCAGACACCAATGCATGTATGCACACGGGTGTGGATTCATGCAGGGACACACATGCATGTGCAGACACTCAATGCGTCCAGGAGGAGGTAATGTAAGTACACACTTAGATTGCATGCACATGCAGCAGGAAATGCATGATAGCATCTCAGTTGGGTGGATTTACCCAGCTAGCTATGAAAGCCGGCACAATTCTGTGATTTGTTTCTGATTGATTTTTTAACAACCCGTTGCAGAGCACACTGACGACACTTGACAAAGAGACCGTTGTTTTATTTTATTGCAACAAGGAGAGTGAAACCATGTGCGGGTGCAGAGGGCGAGTGATTGATTGGCTTCATCGCAGTGTGATTATCTTCACTTTTTTTACAGTCTGGTCGATGCACCGGCACTAAATTATCAGCATGCTACCCCCATGTCTCTCCCTCTCTCATCCTCTCCAAACATCCCACTCACTGGGAGTTCACATCTGTACTGGAGAATTCATATTTTGGCGGTGTCAGTTTCGATTCTCTTTTAATTAAGTGTCAAGTTTCATTGAGGTACTAATTATTTAGTGGATACCAAATATATTGTGACAAATATTAATGATATTATGATGATGAGGTGACAAAAACAATTCCCTTTTAATATTGTCTACAAAAAATCAATGCACAATAAACAATGCCTCGTTATCTAAGCTATTACTTATAATTGATACGTGTGACTCCCAAATAAAAGAGAGCAGACACACACTCATTATATAAAGACATAATATAAGTAAATAATTGGAAATTAATTCGTGTCTGTCACACTAAATGTCTGTGATGCTGAAGGCATCCTCTCCTCACAGTCATGGACTTCAGGAGAGATTCAAGCGCCACCGTGTGGTTGAAAGCCGTCATTACACAACAATGAAACAACAGTATGTTGAGTGGTGCTCAAACCTCCTTGTAATTGGCCTCAGAATGTGTCAAAATAAAACATCTTTCTCTCTGTCTCTGTGCTGCAGTCATGCACTTTAGTCAGGCGGGTTCTGTGTCCGATGCATTTCTTTACTTGAAGTCAGGCTATGCAACTTCTTTGTTGTGCAATACAGTGACTCAAACATTCTTCTTGAGGCTGCACAATAAATGTTTATTGATCTTGTGAACAAGTTGCACACACTACTGTCCTTTGTTTGACTAGTTTCACTGATAGA
The DNA here is from genome assembly GCA_901007825.1 of Macroramphosus scolopax. NCBI lineage: Eukaryota > Metazoa > Chordata > Actinopteri > Syngnathiformes > Centriscidae > Macroramphosus > Macroramphosus scolopax. The sequence continues at coordinate 13,168 of CAAKHC010009744.1, read as the reverse complement.
GACGCAGTTCGTCTGACAGAAATGTGTATATTTCAGATTCTCAGATGACAGGACTTGTTTGGGCTTCAGACCTCTGATTTGCAAGGAACCTGCCTGTCTTGTGAAAGGATTTGGGAATTGACAATCTGGACTTGTAAACACTTGAGATTCATTTGGGAAATGTAAAATAATGACTTGGTCCCATCTCTGCAAGATTTAAAGGTTCCTACCACAACCATTTTTGTTTCTATAATACGGCTTCAAGTTAATCTCTTCCTCTCCGCCTGCTGCTGAATCTTTGTGTTTGCATCCACCTGCCTACACAACACACAACAATCTGAATGGCCTAAAAACGCAATTTAAAAATCCGACCTTCTGCTATGTTTTGCACTTTTGGTTAACTGAATGGATCCAAGATCAAAAGACCTGCACAATGAGCCAACCTGGCTCCTCATTGTCACGAACCGTTTGCCTGATGACAGTTTAAACATCGCAAATAAAAGCAATATCATAAGTTACATGCAGTATTGGATCCATTCATCCGCCTCCTACGCGCATGTCTCATTAAATACATTTGTATTCCTTTGTGGAGAACTGAGAGGTTGAATGGCTGCAAGGTGTTTCGTTACTCACGCAGAGAACAGCCTTAAATGTCTTTATCGCCACACAGAAAGCATCAAAACAACATTAACTTAACGACCGCTCATCTTTTCCTGTGAAATTACAGAGATAATGGATTTTAAATTGGCAAGTTGAGGGCCGAAGATAAGTGACTCAGACATCCCGGGAAGGTTTAATATCACAACTCTCTGCTCAAAATATTGGAGATTATGCAGGTAAATAAGTATATAAATGTTTTATTTTTCCAAAAAACATGAGAATGATCGTCATGATAGAATTTTCAATAAATGCTGATACAGTTTTTTTTATAAGGGGGTACAGTTGAAAAGTTAATATATCCGGCACCACAAGCTCTTTCTCTGGGAAGATCTTAAAAATACTTCGTTAGACACCATGGCAAGTGAACACAACCACTTCACACCACAGCAAGGTTGGACATGTTTGAATGTACATCGACATCCGTCAGAAAGTTTCTTTCATCTGTATCTCAGATGAAATCCTCTGTTTTTTTTTTTCGTTTTGTTTTTTTGAAAGAGTCTCACAGAAGATCGAGCATCACGATACGATTAGGTGACGATGCACTGAACCGTGCGAAGGGGTTAAATTCATAAAAGGCCTTATTTCGTCCGGCTCCTCTGCCGCCGCGAGACACCCAACAACATCTTGCATTACCTCCTTAAAAAAAAAGCACTGCTTCCGTTTGCTTGTGTTGCAATGACAAACGTGTCCATAGCCGCGGGAAGCGGGGATGCAGCTCCCTCTAGTGGTCGACTGGAGAAAATGATCAACACTCCCTGTTAAATGAAATAAATTACTATATATTTTCTTTAAAAAATATGATGATGCATTAAATTTTCTTTTAGTAGAATGCAAAAATATTAGGCTTTGTCTCAGTAGAAGCTGTGCAAAAGTATATATATATATATATTTGTATATATTCGACTAATTACTACAGCAGAAAAAAAACAACAACATGAGGTCCCACATATTAAGAGCTCACACAAACCTGCAGATCTTCTGTGTGACATCCAGCCACCAGGTGTAACACTGCTGCTAGACTCAATAATGAATATGGTTGAGAGATTCATTCCTGCTTGCTGGTCCATGCAGATGTTTATAAGAAATATACCTCCTCGTGTTTGCATGTGTTTAGCGATGTGTGCCAATGGGGACAATTCATGGTCCAGTGAAAGCAGCTTCTGCTGTGTACTGACATTATTATTGGATCATATCTTGTTTGTCTGTGTGTGTGTGTGTGCGCTCTCAAGGTAACAGCAACAGAAGGAAACAGAATGTGGTTATTAAAGCTACCAGCTGTGGTTCGGAGGTGGCTTGAATGCATTTCATTAAGGACGGTATAACAAGCATTCCTTCAATTATCCTGACACAGCATCCTGGGGAACGGTTCAAATCAGAACCAGATTACCACCTCAAAGCGTCTGACTGACTCAGCTTGCAAGACTTTTTCAATTTTTTCAGGCTTAAAGGGAAAATTCGCCACTTTTCAAGCGTATGTCCAAAGGTCGGGTGGTGTTACTGCTGCAGAGTTCGTTCCTTTTCTCCCACTGGTGTCGTCATTTGGCCTGTTTTGTTTTTAAAGGACTCAAAAACAAAAGCACAGCTCGTCTTAAAAACCCTCTGACCATGAACGTCTTTGTTCTCCCGGCTTGTGGAGCAAACTCATGTTACCAACAGTGAACCTCCAACAACATCTCGGTCAACGATGCATGCTGCACTCCAAAGATTGGACCTAAAAAATGGCGAATATTCCCTTTAATAGGAAGAGAGAAGGATGCAAAACTCTATTTGTGACATATATGTGATGCAGGATAAAAGGTGTCTGAACCACTACACAGATTTCATTTCATTAATATTCACATTTTGGGGGAAATAAATGCTTGAATGACTTAAAAAACCATCATATTTCTGTATTGTAACCTCCAATCCGCCACTCAACCCTGTTGATCTGTTTGTTCTTTTCACATTAGTTTGCCTTTACTGTGCTCTTGTCGCTGTCGCTCTCCATGTGCTTGTTATTTTTTTTAAGCGAGAATGGAAATAAATCTGTGTAAAAAGTATTAGATTGCGGTAATTAACGATGTGAGTTAATATATAAAGTAAATATCTCAGCAGGAGAGCCTCCAAACTCGGACCTTCCTGAAGCCTTAATCTTCCCGCGGCTATGCAAGTACTGACTTCACTACTTCCCACTGCAAACGTCCACGTCAGCGGCTCGGACAGACAGTCAGGTCCCGCTGCCGACTCTCGACTGGTTGGCTTTTGTCCTCTCCAAAGTGTTCAGAGTGCGCGATAGGTTCGCCTTCTGTCTGTCCAGGCTGGAAGTGTTCCGCGATTGGACGTTAATGTTTCCGGCGCCCGGTTGGTTGACTCGACTTCGCTCCAAACTGGTGGAAGTGCGCGACTGGACAGTCCTTTCCTCTGTCAGCGAGTTAACAGAGCGTAGCTGGTTGGTTCGCCCTCGGTCCAAACTGTTGACCGTGTTTAATTGGCTGCCTCTCCAGCGAGTCCCGGCATCGCCCGGTTGGTTCGCCCTCCCTGTCGGTTGATTGTTCAGGGTCTGAAGTTGGCTGGTTCTGTCTCTCTCAGGGAGTTTGGAGCTACTCCGGTCTGTGCTAATAGTCTGTACCTTCTGTTTGTCCTTCTCTCTTTCCAGACTCGTCTCCCTGCGTACGACTCCGCTCCTCTCTCTCTCCAGGCTGGTCTGGATCTCGGCCCTCCTGGCCAAAGCCTCTCTCAGCTGGGTACGGAACATCTCGATCTTCCCCTGAAGCTCCTGGAGCTCCCCTTCCCAGAGGCTCGTCTGAGCGGCGCCGCTTCCCAGGGGAGAGAGAACCAAGCCTGTGGAAGCCAGCGCTGAAACAGGGCCCCCGTTGGCATGAAGGCTAATCTGGGTAGGGGAGGCAAAATGCCCAAAGCTGCCCAACCCCAACCCTCCGAGGCCGAGGCCGGGGCGGCCGACCATCCCGGGCCGGCCGCGGACCGAGGCGGTGTGCGTGCGCAGCCGGTAGCTGTGGAGGGTCTCCAGGTCAAAGTGCACACGCTTCTCCTTGGGCTCATGGGACGGCGAAGAGGAGTTGCCGGTGTCTCCGGTGGTCGAAGCAGGAAGGGACGTGGAAGGAGACAGGGGAGGAGGCTGATGCTGCTTCCTGTGGAGGGTGCAGTTCTCTGAGATACAAGAGGAGGGGCTAGTGAAAGGGAGGAAGATCACAGCAAAGGGCATGTATCACGTGAGATGTACAGCACAGCAGTACACATGGGTACATTTTACTATTAGAAAAAACAAATAGTATGGTCTTATACTTATATATATATACTTGTTTTTTGTTCTTTCGTTAATTTCTACACAATAACAGACGATATTAAAGGTAAAACACTTCCTGTCAACAACACATGGATGCTGGAAGCTGGGACACTCTGATATCTAACCAGTGACTTCCTTACTTTTCGTCCAGGCCGGTGAGTTCCTTCCCCACGTCCTCGTACGTCGTGTGCAGAGCTCTGTGAATTTTCTGGAAGACAAAAAAAAGGACAAAGACTGACGATGTGAAACTGATTGAATTTCTGAGCGCCCTCGTTCTAGTTGCACGGAACATCTGCGACAGCTTGAACATGTCGCTCTGAGAATAAAGTAACCAAGTGATTGTAATTTAGTGAAAGACAATTATTTCCTCCTTAAAACGACGACACAAAGGTATCAGTCGCTTAAACACTCGGGAGCTCTTGTTAGCTCGACAAAAAAAAAAAACCCTCTTAATTTAAAGAGACTGACTCTGCTTTTAATTAGTAATGTCTGAGAACTTCCAAAGGAACAGGAGGCTCTCGCTTCGGAGAGGGATTATGTTCAGGGACGGACTCAGATGTCGTCCTCACAGACGAGCTGGCTCCTCGGGACTCGGTGTTTTTTGTTTTAAGAAAAAATACAGCAAACAAATGTGAGACGTCCTGATATCCATTATTCACTCAAATATAATCCCACAGGCTCCTCATTTGGTAGAAAAAAAATATATGCATGACCTTTAAATCTGCAGTTTCTTTGGGGGTTGTGTAAATGTATGCACACACGTATTCCTGCAGATCTTACTCACTTCACGTCTGTAACTGAATATAGAAACTGTTGCATATAAAAGATGAGAGACACTAACTAGGAAATACATTTAATGATCCGAGTAATATAAACGGTTTATGAACGTCTCAGAAAGTACGTTTGATAAAACGAACTGGGTCATATCCTGATTAGTAAAGCACTGCTTTCATAAACGAGAGAATTTTAAATTAACTTTATTATCAGGCACATTAAACAGAAGTATTTAACTCGTATCGAAGCTGTTCAAACCGTATCATTCACTTTTATGAATTTACTGTCTGTTGCTGCTGTGACGAGTTTCTACCAGTAGAGGGCGCTGGTTACCTTCAGGAGGAAGAGCCACAGGGGGATGAAGGCTTCCAACTTACAGCAATCTGCTGCTGTGTGTGAATGGGCTCGAATGTGTGTGTGCATACACCTGCGGCAGATTGTAATCCCTGTTTTTTTGCAGCAATCGACATGTGCGCTTGTGCATGAGAGACTTTTTTTTTTGCAGACGGGATTCTCGCACACACGATGCGAGTGTGTGTGTGTGTGTGCGCTTACCTGGCTGGTGTGCAGCCAGTACTGCAGTGTGTGTCTGCGGCGGAGGCGAGGGATGACCAGGTGATAGAAGGTGTGTTCGCCTGCCAAGGTCAGCAGGGCTCCGCCAACCCCCATACACAGCAGCACAAACAGGCCAGAGAAGTGCTGGATCCCCATCTGTAGAGTCTGGGGGGGGTGTTGTCAACACACACACAGAGAGGGAGGGAGGGAGGGAGGGAGGTTGGGGGAAGTGACACAGATTAGCGGCGACTTAGCTGACAGAAGGGGGAAAATAAATAGATTGAAGTTTTCTATTTACATAAAAGAGCATTTAGGCCACTTTTTTTTATTGCGAATGTGCGATTGATATTCCGCGGTTGTTTCTCTAGTTTGCCCGTGAAAGCTCACGAGAATGGAAATAAAGTGAGGGCAACAGCGTAAAAGGCATCGTTCGGGACGCCGCGGAGAGAGGTGAGAACACGCACAAAGACCTGCGGGGGCGAAGCAGAACCGAAGCAGCCGAAAAGCAAACAGCAGTTGGCAGGAAGACGGTGAAAAAAAGAGGAGCAGTTTGTTCCCATTTGGTTCGCCGACATCCCCGCTGACATCACGTCTATCTCTCTTGAGACGTTTCAAGGGCCCGGAGGAGGTGGAGGAGGAGGAGGCTTCTCCCAATGCTCTCTAATCACGTTTCCTCCACCGAGCTCATTTCTGCTCTGCCTCTGATGGCAATTAGCCCCATGCTGACTCGACAAATCCATCAGCGACAATACTGACCTCCTTTTACTCCCAATCCAGAGGGCGAGACGCCACTAAATCCAACGTGGGTTTGAAAGCGGCCCGCTCGCTCGGCTTCCGATGGGAGGAACTAGTAAGTTTTCATTTCGTAAGAGTGGAAATCTATTACCGTGTAATTGTGTTTGTTGCTATAAAATGATTGAACTTTGAAGAGGGATTTAAAAGAGGGACGGCCGAAGGGGGATGAATAGCTTCTTTATTCAGACGGTGTCGAGGGATTTCCAGTGTGAAAAGAAAAGGGATGGCGGGAGTCGTCTTCTGTTGCACACTGCACGAGCATCCACAGCCAGACAGTACGTGCCGGGAACTCCGGTCAAGGTCTGCAAATAGGCCGGCGTCCATGTGATGCCTGTGTTTGTCTCGCTCGGTACATGAATATGTCTGTCAGAGTGTATGTGCACTTAGCTGGCAGGCAATCCTCTCCGGGTCCCGGAGGGAGGCTCATTTATCGGAGTACGGCGGCGGAAAGTCTTCGCTCTACACACAACGCACGTACACGAATAACACGGACACTCGGGAGTGCGGGCGACTTACCTCGGTGACCGCGAAGACCCGCTTCCCGCAAGGCACCACCTTGTACCATTTGTCGTGCAGCATGTCCATGAAGCCGTCGGACTTGTAGCGACTCACGAACTCCGACATGTTGCGGGTTAAAGGGGAGCCCTGGGGCAGGCCGATGCCGTAGCCTGGAGGACGGAGCACAGACAGATACACAGCTAGTACAAGAAGATACTTCATGTCTCCTGTGGTGTTTTTGTGCAGGAACCCGGTTCACCAGTTGCAGTTAGCGAGAGGAGATTTATGGGTGTCTAACTACAATCAAAAATCTGTATGTAGGGTATTTGTGCATCACTGAGCTGCGGAAGCTGTCGGAGACGTCCCCTTTTGGCTCAGAGTACATATCAAGTTGTCTCTTCCCTTCTTAATATTCCACAACAGCCGCGGTCTGAAAGGCTTCCGAATTGCGGGTCGATCTCTCGACGATACCGACGTCTGACAATAGTTACTATGTCGGATTAGAGGGTCATCGTGACATGGTTGAGAGGATGTCAGGGCGTCCTCCTCGTTATGAAATAAGGGTTTATATGGCAGGAGGGACGAGAGGAGGGATGAAGTGATCTGATCTGCCGGATCAGTATTGAAGCCAATGCTTCCCTCAAAGGTAGTCGGTCAACCTGCAGGAAGATTGTTCATATGAAAAACAAACAAAGACTCGTACTCAATTAGTAGCCATGTAAACAAGTATAGCATACAAGTATTTGGGTATATAGAAAGTTCATTGAGTGATTCCTCTCAGCGTTTTACTGTCTGCAGCAGTTCCATGCAGACGGTGGGAAGATATTAGCTGAGTTTGAGGAAAAAAAAGTACATTGGATTACAATCGCCTGCTTAACCTTTAAGTGGGTCCGTTTTCCGGCCAGATGTGACCCATCAGCATAAGCCACAGTTTAATGGTACATGCTCCAATAAAGACGAAGTGTTTCGTTACGTAAAACGAGTTCCGAACGGTGATTTTTATATTGAATCTTTGGCTAGCGGATGCTCCATGTGGAGAGGAAAGAGAGTGATGTGTCTTCCCGACACGAGCAGACCTCAGGGACGAATCTCTGCAGCATCTGCAGCATCATCATCACGACGCTTGTTCGTGTAACTCGTCTTCCTTCTATGAAATGGGAATAAAAAATGCAAGCTGCTCGACTCCCCGTCCCATCGTCTGTTGGATTGCAACACTTTTGGACTGATATCAAATAGTCTGATGCAAACTTGGGTGGTGGAAAGAGAAGGGGGGGGGGGGGGGGGGGGGGGTTTTCCCCCCCCCCCCA
>CAAKHC010009730.1:2586-23171 GCA_901007825.1 Macroramphosus scolopax | reverse complement strand
GATTCTCTACATTTTAACATTCTTGGAAAAATATGCCGAGTATATAAAATACACAACTAAACGTGTAAAACAAACCAAATAATATAACATAGGTTTGGTCAATTTGTTGACATTTTAATGCAAAACTGTTACATTGTAGTGTACGTTTGATGAAAGCCTTTAACGAGTATCAAGTCATGGTGGGGTTAACGTGGTCTTCACAGCGGTGAACAGTTGGTGATGTCTCCAGGAAAGTGGCCACAGTACGTGTTTTTTGTGTTGCATTCGGCACACTTGCAGTTCCTGGCCACAGGGTAGGTGACACCCACCGGACACCCTTGGAGGTATTTGACTTCGTAGGACCAGTCCCCGTTGCAGATCCGCTCGGTGCTGCGGTTAACGCCTTCGTAGATCGGATCCTGAAAGGGACAGAAGGACAGAGCAACGTCTTTAAATCGGGTGTTTTTCCTGACCTTTGACCGTTACCTGCTCTCTTCAACTGAATGCGTGAAGAGGATTGGTAGGTGGAACAACAACCCAAAATGGGCCAGAGTTTCATGCATAAACTGAAGCAGATCTGATATAACTTCTGTGTCTGAGGATGAAACCAATGTGTTCATGCATTGAAGCTGCATTCCTTCTTATGGGCACAAGGGGGTGACTTCTTTATCTGCAAAGAGAAGTCTGATTGTATGAAGTCTAAGAGTAAATGACCCTACCAGATGTGTTCTTGACACACTGTGGGCTCATCCCAGCCAAGAAATCTTGATTCCAGTGTAAAATGTACATAAGATGCGAGACAAAGTGCTCTACCCAAAGATTTCATCATATATGAAAGGCTGCTGTCACAACATGAAATCAAGTTATCATTCAACTTTTTATTATTTAATTTACAGCAGCAGATGAAAGTATTTTTTCCTTCCTATAGTCTATTCACGTTCCAGGTTGCAACTAAAAACTACATTTGAGAGATTTGTACAATATTTCTACACACCCTGTATCTAGTACAACAGCTGTAGAACACCTGCAGAGATCACAGCAGCTAGAAACAAAGAGGTCAAACCTTTAACAAAATTAGAACACTTTACAACTTAAACTCACTGGAGGACTGGAGGACACCCCCTCAAATCCATACATGTTAACCTGGATTACAAATCTAACAACCTGTCACAGTCTACAGTTCCTGGTCTTCCTTCATTCAGCTCTCAGTTCATCATTGACTCTGCCATCCTCTACACGGTCCGTCGCCTGCTTCAGTCTCTCCACCAAGTACCTTGTCGGCTGCGAGGGGTCCGGTACAGAGGAGAGATCCCGGTTCCTGTCAGCCAGTCTGGACTCCCAACCCATCAAGGCCTTCAACCGTTAACACCCTGACTAACTCCAGTTTCCAGAGCGGCACCCCGGACGACCTCGCCGGGGTGCCGCTCTGGAAACTGGAGTTGTAGGTAGACTACGGATTCTCCAGAGGAAGAAGACTTGTCTTTGGACGAGGAGGAGTCAAGCCAGAGGGGCCGACCTCTGATGAGGAGGGTTCCTTCCAACTGACCTCCTCCTCTCACCCCTACTCTATATTTGTTGTAGTTCAATGGCCTCGGTACATGCTCACACCGACACACACCCACAACAACTTGTAGTAGATACCTGCACTCATACCGTACTCCTGCAGAGCCGTTGTTAGAATCCTGAAACATTGAGTGACTTAGACCAGCTCAGGGGTCACACACAGCTGCAGGGTAGGACAACAAACAACTTGAACTTATTGACATACATCAGACACAATAGGTACATATAACTTCACATTTAGAAAAAACACACCATGCATATGTACAAGTCAGACGTTTAGATGTTGAACAGAATCATATTTTACCTCCTGGTAGCACTGTCCTGCACATATGGTGGTGTAGATGACCTCGGTGCGGCCGCAGCTCTCTACAGGGACGGTGATGTTCTTCGGATGACACCTGAAGCTGCAGCATTGCCCCGACCCCGCCAGCGCCAGCACTGCTGCCATGAAAACCAGCTGCATCCTCTGCTGGGTGAAGCTCAGACACCTGCAGCAAGAGGGAATCAGGCCTCAGATCAGCACATTTAAACATGTCAGAGGATCTACCAGGGTGTGTTATAGCTGATCCGACCAATGAATGTTGTTCAGTCCAGGACCAGCTGTTGGTGGTGGGTTCAAATATTTGAATCTGAAAAGACGGTTTGTGGCTAAAAACTGTTAAACTAAATTTCAAAGGGGAAAACAAAAATATTATTTCCAACTTTTATCCTTTTGTTTCTCATCAGGACTTAAAATGTTTGTTTCCTTAAAGGGTAATTCTGGTATTTCTCATCTTGGGCCTTATTTCCCCATGTGTGGGGGTCAAAATGACTCACACAGCTCAACTGTCCTTAAATTTAAAGTGTTTTTGCCACTTACAGGCTACAATGTTACTATCAGTGTCTGACAGCATCAGAGAACAGCCCGGCATGTGTGCAGCCTCCTGCAGTAACGTCTCTGGAGCTCAGTTGTTGCAGGAAGTCAGCACAGGTGAGTGAGCAGTCGTCCTCCGGCCGGGACGCAGCGGAGTTCAGAGTTAGAATAACGTCACAGAAACGGCTCCCTGAGAGTCAGTTCACCTCCTCACAGATGGGAAATAGAGCCGAGGTTTACCGGAATTAACCTTTAAATTACAAAAACAATGTTTCTCACTTCTAGTCGTCTCTGTCCATGTGTACAGCTTCCTCACATGATGGCTGTTTCTTGTGCCTTCACAAAAACGTTACTTGTTCTATACTTGAATATCTTGGCTTTCCAGAAACAGACACCTTCATGTGAACCAAAATAAATCCACTTACAATAACATTTTATTCGCTCTATCCTCGAAAACTCTTATTGGCTTTTTCAGGAGCTCACAAGCACACCTGAAGATTACAGTGTCGTCAAACTGAGAGTGAACCTTTGTGCTCAGAGTGTGAAGTGCATTTTGAGGTTGATCCAGAATAACTAGAAGACAGTTTTTTTTGGAAAGACGTGTTTCTGTTCAACTTCTAAAATCCATTTCTTCATGGTCTGAGGAGAACACAAACAAAGATCTCAAAAATAAATAGCTTCAAAATATAATACATTTCTATCCAGACTGAATGATTAAGGTGATTAAAAAAAGTCCTTCACTATGACAGTCTTTTCAAATGTGCAAACATTCCTAACAAGAATGAGCCTCACAAAGAGGACGAATCTGAACAGTTCCAGGTTTCAATAAAATTCACCGTTTCATTTTGAAAGCTGGAAGTCATCAGAAGATCTAAAAATCGTTTTACTTCATGTACCATGATGTCATGGCCTTATTATCACGAGCCTCTATGACCATTAATGTATTATTTAACTGACACATCACATAAATAACGATGCAGCAAAATACTCCACCTCAAGATGAGACGAATGAATTATTCAAAAAGAAGAAGCTGTTAAAGTTCAAATCAGTCGCTCGTGTCTGTTCTCATCCTCGTTCATATCACATTCTCATGACACCGTTTTCAGCATGTCAACTATTTACATCTTAAACAGAAACATACCTGTAGAGTTCTGATGCTTTGGACCTCCTCGGTTGAATGTCTTGCGTCTCCTGTTAATCTCCTGCAACATCTGTCACAGCTCTGAACCTCCGGCCGTGCTCCCTCTAACTTAAATAGGGCTGCTCCCAAATTCTGCTAATCCATTCGGCCTTGACTCCGTGTTATTTTTTCCTACCTGTTCGGACCCGAGAACTAATCCTCTTCTTTTTCCCTCAAACACATCGGGGAAGGCTCAAGGCCTTTCCTCCTACACAGGAGGAGGAGCGGGTCGATATCTTCAGAGATCTTGTTCAGATTACACGAGTGAAAGATTGATCACAGAAATATAAAACTCCATCTGCCCCCTCAGCAGATGGAAAACACCGTCACACGGAGCGCTCCTTGTTTTGTTCTGTTTTTCCAGTGTATTAATGTCGACTACAGCGTCGTCCTCATGAACACTGGTCAAACTTAATGTCCTCATTGACTGTTGCCTATTTGTATTTGATGAGATATCACAGCCTTCGCTGAGGTAAACTGTGATGTAAACACTGAAATAACTTAATTCAAATGGCATTTTCAATGTTTAATTTCTGGCATTAATACTTTTCTATTAAATCATTCTGTGTCAAGGCAACTTTAACGTGAATGCAGACATTCAGTAGTCACATCTCCCTGCACACGACCTCGGCTCCACACAGAAGAACTAGCAAATAGCTGGTGAACTTGATGGAACATTCAGGACCTGTAGAGCCGGATAGTTCACTCGACATGAGAAGTTGGCAAAAACAAAGAGAGTGAATCTTGGATTTAACTTCCTCGGGGGAACACGGCTCCAAATGAATAATGATATTGATCCACACCTGCTGCGGCAACAATTGTTTGCTAGACGAACAGTTGTAAAAACAAACAGTTAATGCTCTTTTGATGCGACTATTCCAATGATTACATCATAAATTATTAGGGCCCGAGCACAGCAGTGCGAAGGCCCTATTGGATTTCTGGGAATTATTGTTCTCCGCGATCAATCGCCTTTTTGACGGCCTTAAAGTGCTCAAAAAGTCTTGGAAATTAGCAGATGCATCCGGACTGGTGAAAAATTCTGTATTTTATGGGTGTGGTACATGAGTGTTCAAACTGCCTCTATAGCGCCACCTAGAAACTTTTAAAACATCCCGTAAGGTGCGTTTCACTCATAAACATGAAACTTGGTAGACATATTTATCATATAAAGACAGTTTCTCTGGTCTCTCTGCTCTGCAGCTGGAACTGACTGAGACTGAAGCCTGAGAGAGAGAGAGAGAGAGAGAGAGAGAGAGAGAGAGAGACGGAGGAGTTGGATTTAAATGCAAGCGCATCGGGAGAAAGTGAAAAGAGTGAAACCAAAAAAGCAGCAGCATCCGGCTGCATTCCAATGATATTGGAGACTGCAGAGCTGAGGACAGGATTTGTAAAATGAAAATATCCTTCAGAGCAAAAACAACAAACCTGCAGACATAACACAGACTTGTATTAAGAAGACAGGGTCACCTAGCGGTGACAGGAAATGACTTATTTTTAACTTTGATGTACTGAACGGAGTGGGATGACCAGATTGATGTTCTGACATGGTCAGTAAAGCATTGACACCTTGATGATGCATATTGGAGGTCATGGTGACTCTTCATGACACTGGGTGGAAGGGGCGGGGCTGAGAACCCCTCAACCATTCGCCATCGTATGTTTGAGGGGCTAAACATGCTCAAAAAAATAATGACACGTTCCAAATGTTTATGGGTATAAAACACAAGTGCTCAAAACTGACTCACTTGTTTCATTCAACAGTCGTTCAGTTCGACAGCTTCATGAAGGACAATCATGAACTCTTTATTCTTCTTGCACAAGTTACAGCATGTGAGGAGACTTATTGTTACAGGTTGAATATAAATGTCATTTTTAATAATCAATGAATCAGAAGTTTCAAACACTCTGAGCACAAAACTCCACCAGATCCCATGTAAAGAAAAGTTAGTTGTTATGTTGCATGAATCTGCCCCGAAATGTAAAGAATCCTCCAACAAGTCAGGTGACAATCAGAATCCTGCTGACGAACTCAAACACGTGAACCACTAAAGACACGTGAGAACAACATCATGTTTCATTGTTGACTTTGTGTTCAGCTATTTGTTTTGTGCCCGGGATCATGACAGGATGTAATTGGTTGCATTAATGCGGTAAGTTTGCAGAGACACTTTCTGATGATTGTCATGATTGCCGGTCTTAAGTTACAAAATCAAAATGTGGAGGATGTCTGCAACTGCCCTCGCCCACTGATTACACTTACACTCACTGAGAATGTTAGATAAGCCTTAAAAAAACACCCAAACAAAGCAATCACTGTGTGGAATATATGTAGCACCCCTTTACTGTCCGGCCAATTAATAGGGGTAGCTAGCAGATTATTCATCAGAGATACAGAGAGATACAGACTACATCTGGTCACTAGATACAAACTGTACTTTTTCAACTTCAGCATTACTACATTTCATTTTTCTGAGAAACATGACATGAAGACAAGATTACATGCAATCCTCCATGGAAATCAAGTCCCTCAATGCATTGGTGGAGGCAGAGCGAGAGAAGAAGGCTCTCCTCAGTGAAGACCTTCAGAAGCTGACAGTTTCACACCAGGAAAAAGTCCAGCCTCTCACAACCCGAAATCAACGAGGACCAGCAGAAACTAGCTGATCAGGAACTCGGCCATGAGGATGACCTATTGACAATAGCCGTGCTGGAGGAGGCCCTCGGGGTTGCTGCTTCCATCAACCAGGAGTGTTCAGCTGAGCTTGAGCAAATCACACTCAACCTGAGGCCCTCGGCGGCGTCCCAGACTGAGAACATGACTGTTGAACTCCCAGAGGAGACTGAAGATCCCGCGAAGGAGCTGCAACAGAAGAAGCCATTTTTTAAGAGGCTTCGCCACGCTCTGGGACTGAGGAAACCAAGGAAGTGGAGGAAAACAAGAGGCAGTAGTCCAGTGAAACACTGGAGCTCACTCCTCCCATTCTATTGACAATTCACAATTACAATTCAATTATAAAAAGAAAAAAATGAATCGTATAAAAAACATTAACATGCAACACTTTTTTAGCCAATAGATCTAGTTTACTTCAATGCAGCTGCCCTCCCATCTGCTGCTTGTAGGCCAGAATATGAACACGGGGATATTTAACTTTGATGCATATTCACACAGGACAGCTTTCATGATGCTTATTAACTGAGGCTTAACGGAGTGAATGAATACGAAACAGGCAGAAAATACATTTGACTTTAAACTGTTTTTGGACCACAATATTGGCTGTTGAGGGCGGGGGGGGGAGTCAAACCTGGTTGTAAGTCTTTGATCTGGATCAGAGCTCCACTGGTTTGTTGAAACTAACAAGCATCTGTTAATGACTGTTCTTAATTTTTGGTCAATTGGGACATTTTTTTGAACGCAAGGATCTGACGGCAGTAATGTTGTTACACAGTATGTTGTTTAACAGCTCTTTGTGTCCTGATGCCAAATTTACTGTGATAGTGAAGTACACAACTTCTCCCTGCTTCTCATGCAAGCTTGTTGTTATATTTAAGAGACAATTCTGTATTCTGCTGCCTTCAGTAAGAATTTAACACTGCACCACATGCTGGTCAGTCTGCAGTGAACGAGGAATATGACTACCTGGGCTGTGGCCATGGTGCATCCGGCCGTTGCTCTGTCTGCCCTTGCAGCCACCAGGGACTCCGATTCCCCTGCATTCTGCTGAACTTTCGTACCTGCAGAACAAACCTGCAAGGACATTTATGAGGTGTCAGCCTTGTCCTGTGAGGAGTTACTTCCTTTGGGGAGTCTCGCCTGAAATACATCATTGTTTGAATGCATTTTGTCATCAAGAAACACAACTCATAGATGATACAGTGCATCTGCTATTCAGAGTTGTAAACACTATTAGTCATTTCCGATTAGTCTGCATGAGAGATAGAATTCCTCTTAACGTGAGCACAAAGGAGCATTATGAAGCTGGAACCATTAAACCACTGCATAAACCAAACTGACGTCTTTATTACACAGAACTTTTTTTAACAGTTGTTGTGAAATAAATGAAGACTTTCAAGGTCAAATCAATGATTGGCCCTAAAAATGAAAGAATTGTGCTGCTGATAAAAACATGTTAGCAGCTCTGTGAGGCTGTACTGAGACATGGTGATACTTTCAGCGAAATACTAACGACAGCATGTTTGTATGTGCAACTTGATGATGGTAAAAGTCTGAAGTCAGTCAGGTATAATGTTCATCATGTTCATCATGTTCACCATCTTAAATCGTGCCCACACATGAGGCCTGGAGTTTAATCTGATGACAATGGGATTAGTTTTGCAAGTATTTAGTTGCAATTCTGATGTGATTAAGGCCATGACGGAAAGTGATGGGATTACCAAAGTTATTAGAATTCATTGTGAGGGGAACACGTGTGTCTGCACCAAACGTCACGGCAATAACTCCAATAGCTGTTGACACATTCACTCAAAACCGACGAGAACCTGAAGGTGGCGCTATAGAAAAAGGTAATTAGTATTCATCATCTGGTAACCATGAATGTCTAAATTTCATCCAGACAATAGATGTGATATTTAGGTCTGATCCAAAGTGGTGGATCAACTCTGTCATCCAAAATGGCTAAAAAATGGAGAATCAAAAGAGAAGCAGAAGATAAATTGTAAAGTATCTTATATCTGTTTTCATCCTTCCCTGTAGTGTCACACTAATATCTACTGGGAATCAATTTGGAGCTGGTTTAGGAGGGGATGGTCTGAGTGCACAGGATGATGTTCTGGTTCATAACTCTCTGAGTGCTAAAATACAAACAGGAAGGATTTGTATAACATCCCATATCACATCTCCGGGTTGTACATATTGCTGACATCACAGATTTGATTCATGGGTCATTGGTTTTTGAGCCTTTTTGGTTTTTAATCAACACACCGTAAACACTGCCATAACAGGACTAACAGCATCCACAAACCCACTCGGTTACACCTTGCCCTCCCTCGCTGCAGAGCCCCGCCTGCTCTGCTGCTCCATCTGCTGCCTTATGACTCAATAATCACGGCCATCAACAGACGCACGCTCCTTTAAAATCAGTGTGTCACATGCAGAATATATATTTACAGCTTTGCAATTCACCTCCGCTCCTCTGCTTGTGCTCTGGATAATTTGATCCCTTTTTCAATCATTTTGCAGCTGCAGCTGACAGGCAGACCTGAACAGTATTGAAGATAGTGAATAATATTATGCATGCCATCATACACTGGTTACATGTAGCACCTTTAACTGATGGTTCAGGTTATTGTAATTAAAAGTCAGCTGTTGTTCATGTTAATGCAGTAAACTTCCTGTATCCCCGACACCACTGGCCTCGCTGTGGCTCAGTTTCATACCATCCACATCTGTTTCTGTCTACTTTATGTCTGTTGTCAGCATTTCTGTATTTGACATTTACATTCCAAATTACTCCGTCGTTCAGAAGATGCTTAAACCTTTAATGTTACTGGTGATGATCCCAATATTTCCAATTTCCTTGCAATGCTCATCCATGCACCACTTATCCTACACAAGGTCGCAGCTGACATTGGACGAAAGGCGGGAGTTCACCCTGGTTTGGTCGCCAGTCAATCAAAGGAAGTCATGTAGAGGCACATGTTCACCTGTGGACAATGTAGAGCCTTGAATTAACCTTATTGCATGTTTTTGGGGGCTGTAGGAGGAAACCGGAGCACCCGGAGGAAACCCAGGTAAGCATGAGGAGAACATTCATGCTCAACACAGAAAGGCCCACGTCACTGTGTGCATGCCCCTTTAAGTCACAAGCAGTTTAATGCTATCCCTGTGCTCTACTAGCTTATGCAGCTTTTAATCCAATCACATCCTGTCACGTTCTTCTTCATCCATTTACCTGTGAGATGTGAGTTTTCTCTCTCAGCTGTCAGTTCCACCTCGTAAAGATGTTGCAACCAACATTCACCCTGTCACCACCTCAACTGCAGACGTCTGGCCATGTCCAATCGAACCCTCCAGAAGCCTCAGAAGACGCTCTTCCATGAATCCTCCCGACATCGAGCTCTCCTCCTCCTCATCACCACCACCAGTGTCTAGGCTCTGGTGGAAGTGTGCTTCTTTTTCGTCAGGCTGCTTCCGATGGTGAAGTCCAATCTAGATCCTATAAGATGCAGACAGATTTGGTCAACAGTTGCACGTACCTCGCAGCTCTGGTTCATCCAAACTAATGTGCAATAAGGCCGCTACCCTTACTGAATCACCTCATATCCTGACTGACCTCCTGGTGCCCGGTTACTGAGGTTGAAGTTTGCATGGTGTGTGTGTTTGTGGTGGGTGGAAGGTTTCCTACATGTTTTGCAGACAGAAGATCTCTGTTATTTCTGATTATTTCACAGACATACACCTCTGCATTGAACTTTACATATCGTTTCAGATTTCCTCTCATGAAAAGAAGCACAGTGATTGTATAATACATTTGAGAAGGAGACTGCACAAGCAACCAAAAATATCCCTACAGGAGTATTGCAAGAGGAGGTCTGACAGGGACTCCGGGGAGCGATTCCTTGGAGGGATATCTGATCAGTTTTCTAGTGATTTTAGCGTCTGGATTAACAGGCTGTCCTAATTAGATTTTTTGAATAAAATGGACTGGACTGAGTGGGCTACATCACAGGCCTGGAGGGGGAACCTGCAGAATGAAAACCATCCTCTGCACAATCAAATGGAATTAGGGGAGGTTTCACAGGTGCAATGAACAAGACCTTTACCGATGCACACGTTTACATCCTCAGAGAGACAACAGCAGCAGAATATTTGCTGTTCTATCTTAAAAGAGACAATAAAGTGTTCTAATATCCTGCTTCAATTGAGTCGGATGTTGGTGATGAAAGACAGTAAGTAAGATTGCTAATTAAAATCAAATTACCAGCCGTGTCACTTGCTTTTGTTAAGTATTATAAAACTGTGTCTTTTACCTGTGTTGTAATACAACCTTTATTAATGACAAATCACCATGATATTCATTACGGAAGCTCGTCGGTGGTTTTTAACTCTCATTACTCAAAAAGTAATGCATTCCTAATTGCTTTTTCAATAGTAATGCCTTGTGTGACTAATTAACACTGTAGCCAAATCATTTGTTAGACTATATAATGTGTCGCCCTTTGAACTATATTCTGGCTTTCAGAACCGGGAACAGTTCAGACGGACGTATCTCGCACACGCTAGTTTAATGTGAGAAGTAATATTGTAGTAATGCAGGAAATGTCTGAAAACGATACAGTTGTAATATGTTCGATATGTTTTAGTCATTCTGGCACTTTCAGTGAAAGCAGTTTCGTGTTAGGACCTCTACTTATCTTTAAAGCTTTAACTCCATTTTTCTGCAAGTGCACATGCATTTTTAATTGATAGGAGTTTGCAGGACTTTTACTGGTGATGAGTTTTGTAAAGAGGATGCTGCATCTCAGGTGTGTTTGTGGGGTTTAGTCTCTTGTTACATTGAGTTTGTGTTTGTTTCTCTGGTCTTCCACATCAAACACTCTGATACTGATCCACCTTGGACCTTTGCAGGTTCACGTAAGGTCAAAGCCCTCTGGGATCATCTTGGGTGATATAATGTTGACCGGCTATCTGAGGGTTAACCTCCTAAAGTGTGCAGGCTTCCTTCCCCATGAGCTTCGATGGATCTTAAAACTGAGAGTGCAAACACTATTCCCGATCTGCTGCCAGTGGGGTCTCAAGTATCGACTGGGGAGTAACGCATTACTTATTTTGGTGAGGACACTGGTTGGCCAGCCAGCAGTGTGGATGAAGGGATGAAGGACAGAGGAGGCTCCGGTGTGTGACTGCAGCACGGTGCGCAGTGACCGGCTGCATCCACTGGGGGAGGACCGAGCACCGCCTGCATGCGCTGCAGTATCACCGACTTTCTCACCGTGGTTCTCCATCCTCACACACAATGGGAGGGATACAGGACTATAGGTAGGGCTACCGCGGCAGACAGACAGATGTGTGATGCTCAGACCTCACCATGGGGCCGTTTCCCATCGCGTGTGTGAAGGTAAACTTTTACCCACCCTCGCATCTTTTCTACGTGACCGTGCGGAGCTGCCATTGATGCCAACTCGCTGCTTGCACACCTGCTTCTTTCTTTTTTTCTTTTTTTTTTGAAAAAAAAAAAAAACCGTTATTGCTTCCAGTACCAGGAGCGATGCAGCAAAGACGTTGGCTGAAGTAGCAACAGATCCTGTTGAATTGAGACAAGATGTCGAGACGCAGCCAAAAAGTGTCCTCAGAGTGCGTCAGAGCTCGGATGTATGTGGTGGAGAACATGGTCGCTGGTTGGCTCCGACGTGGGATTAGTGGTGTTACCCACCAAAATTGAGACGGCAATTTATGGGCAAAAGGAGAAAACTACATCCTCACCTAGTCTACCTCTTCTTCCTCCAGTAGATTTGTTTGTTGAGGGATGCTGCGATTTCCTTTCCTATGTAAGTATGAGTGTCAGGATGGAGGGAGGCTGTTTTGATGAGCGGAAAATTTCATGCGTAATGTCTGTTGTAAACAAATCCTTCTTTGAAATCCTCCTCTAATACCCTACCCTGATGTGCACTGATAATACCGGTGGTAATAGCAATACTGTCTTAATTAAGTTTTGCTGCCTCACACTGCAAAAGATGCGTAGTATCTTGAACTATAGCGTCGCCAGAACAACGGAGATCAATGTGATTCACTCGCCTTCACCCGCTATTCTCTCCTTGTCTTGTCTTTTTTTTTTTCTCACAGAGCAGCAGAGGAATAGTCATCCAGGTCCACTGGAGCATCACAATGTAACAGCAGGGATCCAGTTTTTTTTTTAATCTCATCAAATAAAATGGCAACCAGGAGTGACCACGGAGGATCAAAAGACGCATTTGGGCGCGTGCCCCGGTCGTGGAGGAATTAACCACCTGATGGGCGCCGGGGAATCGAAGCAGCGGCTGTTCTGGTGTCGCTGATTGACTTGGTGATTTATAACACTGAACATATCAAAGGGCGCTGCAAGTTTGAAACAGAGCGTCCGCGTAACAGGCGACACCAGCGACCGTCACGTTTGTTGGGTATGATAATGATGTCATAACCCGTTGGAGGCCTAAACGGGATTATAAGCTGATCAATATCCCCCCATAATGTAACCACATGAACCCGAGTCAACATGGACCTGACTGAGGTGGGTGTGTTCTCCTGACTGATTCACAAGTGACCGGTTGATGCCTCAGATTCTCTCTATGCGCGCAACTTTTGTCCTCTGGCCTGCATCCACGTCGCCCTGAGGCGGCTACTGTAGCACTCCAGGACCGAACCGCTCATTGACTTAAAAATGGAGTTTGCCATGGTGGGTGCGGACGGTGGGTGCAACAGTCACCTGCCTTACGGATATGCCCAAGCTCGCGCACGGGAGAGGGAGCGCGACAGGGAGCGCCAGGCTGCCCAGTCGAGAGCGACAGTTGCAGCAGCCGCTGCTGAAAGTGGATCCGGTGCGGAGGGGGTGGGAGGCGGCGGCGGCGGCGGCGGTGGTGGTGGTGGTGTCGGGGGGTCCACCTCCACCGCCTCCTCGAGCGCTCATCTCCTTAACAACCGCCAGCATCAGTCTCGCGCCGCCTCCTCGAACGCTAACATCAACAGCGGCGGTACCGCCTCGCGCCCCTCCTCCTCCTCCTCCTCCACCACCTCCGCCTCCTCCTCCTCCTCCTCCTCCTCGCAGCCGCCACAGCACCAGCAGGAGCCCGAGCAGCAGCAGAGACTCAGAGAGCGGAAAAAGCAGCGCGGCGTCGGGCGGTGGAGACGCAGCCGGACGACTCTCGGCGGAGACCTGCGCCACTCGGAGCTGGCGCTGCTCGGATCGGAGGAGGACATCATGATAGAAGAGGAAGAGGCCGAGGGAGCCGAGGAAGAGGAGGAGGACCGGGAAAGCAAAAGGTCCAGTTTTCTGTGTAACATGGATGATGAGGAGGAGACGGTGTCGATCACTGACCGGCGACCCCAGTCCGGGTACGAACATGTTTACAGCGAGTGCGGCTGCTGCGAGAGAGTTGTCATCAACGTGTCGGGGCTGAAGTTTGAAACTCAGCTCAAGACTCTGGCTCAGTTCCCGGACACTCTCCTGGGAGACCCCGACAAGCGAATCAGGTACTTCGACCCGCTGAGGAACGAATACTTCTTCGACCGGAACCGACCGAGCTTTGACGCCATTCTTTACTATTACCAGTCGGGGGGGCGATTGAAACGACCAACGAACGTCCCGTTTGACATCTTCTCCGAGGAGGTAAAGTTTTATGAACTAGGGGAGGAGGCGATACTCAAGTTTCGGGAGGATGAGGGTTTTGTCAAAGAGGAGGAAAAACCTCTGCCAGAGGACGAGTTCAAGCGCCAAATCTGGCTGCTCTTCGAGTACCCGGAGAGCTCCAGCGCTGCCAGGGGGATCGCGGTCGTGTCCGTGCTGGTTATAGTTATTTCTATAGTCATCTTCTGCCTGGAGACGCTGCCGGAGTTCAGGGATGAGAAAGAGTACCTACAGCCACGACTCAACTCCACCGAGCCGGACCACGGATTTACTGCGTTCAACGACCCGTTTTTCATCGTGGAAACTGTTTGCATCATCTGGTTCTCCTTTGAGATTATAGTCCGCTTCTTCGCGAGCCCGAGCAAACCAGCTTTCTTTAAAAACATTATGAACTCGATCGACATTGTATCCATTCTGCCTTATTTCATAACTCTCGGCACGGACCTGGCGCAGCACCAAGAGAACGGCCAGCAGGCGATGAGCTTCGCCATCCTGAGAATAATCCGCCTTGTCAGGGTGTTTCGCATCTTCAAGCTGTCCAGACACTCCAAGGGGCTGCAGATCCTGGGTCATACCCTGCGTGCCAGCATGAGGGAGCTGGCCCTCCTCATTTTCTTTCTGGTTATAGGTGTCATCCTCTTCTCGAGCGCGGTTTTCTTCGCCGAGGCGGACGAGCCCACCTCGCAGTTCACGAGCATCCCCGACGCGTTCTGGTGGGCTGTGGTGACCATGACAACGGTGGGCTACGGAGACATGAAGCCCATCACCGTCGGTGGGAAGATAGTGGGCTCGCTGTGCGCGATCGCGGGCGTGTTAACCATCGCGCTGCCGGTGCCGGTCATAGTGTCCAACTTCAACTACTTTTACCACAGAGAGACAGACAACGAGGACCAGGCGCCGGTGGTGGAGAGCATGCCACCGGGGTGCCCGTATTTCCCAGACTTTTTAAGGAAATTCAAAGGCTCGCCCTCGGGCTCCTCGCTGGGTGACAAAGCGGAGTACATGGAGATGGAGGAGGGGGTGACGGAGTCGCTGTGCGGGCTCGACAAGAGCCCCAGCAAAGGAAACGGCACAGACATGAGCAGAAAAAACAGCACTATCTCAAAATCCATTCAGACTGACGTGTGATGACAAGTAGAGTTCATTTTTTTCCGTTTTCTAAAGAAGAACACGCCCTATAAAGATACTGTTTCCCCAACAGCAGGTGGTCACGCTAACACAAGTTTTACGCACGGGTCGGAGCTCCCGCACACACTCACAGGTCACCCCGTGGCAGGTTAAACGCTTCACTCCCCCCCCCCCCCCCCCCCCCCCCCCCCCCCCCCCCCCCCCCCCCGACACACAACTCTCCACACTGTTGAACCAGTTGGAACTATTTTGACCGATATTTGACTAGTTTAGATTCTTCATTTCATCCATCCTGTGCAGGCTTCCAAATTAGAAAAGACTGGCTATGCATTCGCACTTTATGAGTTTCATCCGTCAATAAGAGCAAGAGGAAGAGGAAGAGGAAGAGGAAGAGCAGGGTCGGTTTGCTGTTATGCAATTAAGTTCAAATTTGTTTGCACTAATGTAGAATTTCCGCGGGTTTGGCAGATTTTTTTCTTCTTCATAGAGACAGGAACTGTAGGCTGTGCCATTGGCAACAATCTAGTCGTCCTCTGACCGCTTATCTGAAGAATGTTTGAGTAAACTTCCTCAAAGAGAAAAACAAACCTACTGAAACCCCCTTTCATGCGCTGCCAGTAAAAAAATTGGACTATATGAGAGGAAAGGCCGATAAAGTTAAAGACTCATTAACAGTCATCACATAAAACCAGGGCTAGAATTACATGTGTTGACCCATCATGAGAGCTAAGCACAGGAATCACCACACATGGCTGGACGGAAGGACGCGCCCCTCCCGGTTTTCTATGTCGACAGTCTCCCCAGATTCCTTCAGTCACCTCCAAATGACAAAAATCCCTTTACACGGACGCGGATGGAAAACTATCTGATGGTTTTGGAAACTCCCTTTTTGGGGGAGTAGCGAGCAACTTCCTCTCCTGTTCGCTGGACTTGGTGCACAAAAATGTTATTTTTCTTTCAAGAGGACTATGATTTTGTCCGAGCCCAGAGGTTCGTCGGGATGTGGATGTCTTCCAAGGTACGTGGCCTGTGTTCGCCTCTGACAGTGATGATGAAATCAATAATACTGACGGATGTCGTGTTGTACCACCCATGAGATAAAGATAATTATATCATTTCCAATCCTCAAATTTATTTGGAACGCGTGGCTGTCCCCCGCTGCTAAAGAATGACGCACGAGGACGCGTGCGTAATAGAGCTAAAGTGGAGTATTCATCTGTGGTCAGTGCGTTTCTCCCGGGTCACGTGCATCATAAACACCCAGATCTAATATCCAACGAAATTATAAAGAATAAAAGTAGTTATAATAGAGGTAATTATCTCATCTTTGGTGGCAACAGCTTGAACCACAATTTTTACGATGTAGATGTGAAACTATTCAGCTGCCTCTGCTGCCGTGTTGTTCTTCAGATGATAAACGACCAAACAAAACTTAAAACTCCTCCTCTCCAAATGTGTTTTGCTTGTAGTTACTTTTAATTGGGTGTTTGAGCTTCAGTGTGCACAATTATGTTTGTGAGGAGTTTGAAACTGCAACGCAGTTTTCACTGAAATCTGCTGAGTTGGAAACTTTCCTCGGTGACGCTGAGACCTTGCAGCCTTCAGCTGGTCGGTTCACACCTCCTGTGGAAGTCAATAACTGGGGAGAATGTGGCAAACTGAAGGCTCCCTGCACAATCATCAGTGAGGCAGGAGACATCAAGTGTCCAGCAGGTTTAAACGCTTGAAATGAAAATATTTCCATTGATCCTGGATACATGAGGTGTGCTTGTATCAATTTTGAGATTGATAATTAAAGCTATTTTTTTTCTGTAAAACAAACTGTAATAATCACAAATTAGTATTCAAACAAAAGTTGTTTTATATGTTTATATTATATCTTTAAGTGGTGCATCATTTCTATGAAATTGGGGTTTAAATTAACAGATGGAGCCACAATGACTCAGAAGAATCATTTTAAAATGTTTTTATAGCAGCCTGATATAGATTTACATGCAATCCATGAACAAAGAAAATTCTAGGTCTAAAAAGTTACAACCAAAGACGTAACCACACAACACGCTGCAGCACTTTGTGTGTCGACAATGCATCAAAACGTAAATCACAACCTTGCAGTCCATAAATCTTTCTGACTGTTGAAGTGCTCAGACGGTGCATGTTGTAACTCGCTCTGTCAGTGCTTCTCACTCTTCCTCAGCACGTCATCGCAGCAGCAGGTAACCAGTTATTGCACAGTGTGTTTACATCCTAAGAGTAACCGCTTGTTTATACAAGATATTTCCAACACATGCACGACGCGACCGAACACGCGCAGCCCGGCGCCGAGCCAGCTCTGTGTGATACCTCGCACTTACATAATGTGGCTTATGGCAAGAGGCACAGTCCTAAACACTTGTTTGGGTCAGACGTATTCTCGGTCCGGCGCTGCTGAGCCGAGTGTTAAAACAGTCTGCGTCGTCTTGAGCCGCAGAACAGAGCTGAACTGTTTAGACTCGTCACGTGCGCGGGGAGTCTTTGTAGTGCAGATTTAGACCACATGGCCGAGACATGTGACGAAGTGAGTTATTTTTGGTTATTTCTCAAAAAAGTATTCCGTGCCTGTCAAAGGACGCGAACGACAGGTGGAGAGAAAGTGTGTGCACGTCTCTGATGTCGAACTAGGTTACACAGTAATACGAAAAGCAGCACAAGGTGTGTTGACTAACATGTAGTTAGTCAAGAATTTTAACCTCAATCACTGCCTCCATTGATTGATGATGTCCACCATGTACAATTACAGCAGACGGAACCAACTGTAGTGAATCGCAGTGATTCAGGTTTCCTTGTGGCTGTGAACTCCAGCAGTCTGAGAACAAGATGTCCCCGTGGTCCACTGTCCTACAACCATTACCCTTGAATTTAACTTCCTTGGAGTCAGCAAAAAAAAACAAAAAAAAAAACAGTGTCACTCGTACTTTCCTTCCAGTGACCCTTTAAAGCGAATCATTTGTAGGAGGGTAATTTTAGCCTGAGCAGGGTAACAACGGTCTGTCTCGTCTCGCAGTATCACAGACGGCAGTGAGTCACTGGGGAGCAGAGGAGCCGAGGCTCGACCACGGCTGTGCCTCCTGACCTGGCGGTGGCCGGCACAACATGTATTCTACACTGAGGCAGCATGACACCCTATGACACTCCTATCTATCTTATTTGTCACACAAAATTGTGACCACATGCAACGATTGCTTGAGATTGAGAGGTTCACCTTCTGACTCCTGCTGGTATTGTGTTCTCTCATTCTGGTTTGTGGTGTGAAGTGTTGAACCCTGGCTCGTTCAAATTCTACCTTCAAAGTAAAGCGCTGCTAACTACAAGGCCGCCGTTATCACAGTCTGCATGTGTGTAACAGTTGTGAGCAGTTCACTTAAATTGTTTCGTTTGAATGGTTCTATGCTGTGAAGAGGAAAAAACGCCTCTGAGTTTGGCAATGAAAAATCCAACGTGTGTGCGTGTGTGTGTGTGTGTGTGATGTGTTCAACAGTGTTTTTGCACAAAGCCGTAGATTCACGGCAGAACACACACACGACACTCAACTTTATAGACTATAGTCTTGTTTTGCCGTGCCAACATTCACGTGCAGAGGATGAAATAGTACAAAGCATGAGAGGGAAACTGTCTTAATGTGTTGATGAATCTTTTCAAACGTCCTCAATGAAACATACAAGCAGTATCTTGTTGTGTATCGTCGTCGTCCCGTCGGCCTCTCTGTCACAGATGTTTATTGATTCCTATCATTGTCTGACAGTCCCAACTTAAAGTTCATGGCACCGTTTCTGCTCCAGACTGAAACAACCTGCTCTGCATAACAGAAGCCAAATTGTGCTGACAAGTCGTGGGTGAAAGTCACGACTGACCCTGCTGACAAACGGCCCGTTTAGCTGCTCGGAAAATGACTCCGACCTGTAGCCGAGACAAGACATCCATCCTCCGTCTGCAGATACCTGTTCAGGGTCACCGAGGGCTGGATCCTTCTCCATCACCGCGTGAGAGGCAGGAAGCATTCACGCTGCTAATCAATCCTTCGTTTATTAGGTAAACCCGGCTGACACTAATTCAGTCTAATACAGCAGCTCTGCAATAAATCCTGATGTCACGACGGTTCGACGTTTGTTCAAACCGCTTCTGAGGGGATTCGACATCCGTCGTTGGGTGTGTGCGTGTCAGAATATAAGAATCACCTGTCGGCGGGTGAAGCAAAGTTAAACACTACGTGCACACGTTGTCACGTCAGGCCGATCTGTTCTCATCTGTAGAGCTCAAAGGGTTTTACAATCTGTTCGTCCAGATCTTTGGATTCGTAGCAGTGCTGTTATAGTAGAGCTGACTGGATGAGGACGCTTAAGTGTACCGATGAACTCTAATTCTTCGGACTACATGCGAGTTATTTAAAGTCTGTAGGTCGTTGCTGTAATAACAGCTGCTGGTTTATTTAATTTGATGATTCAATGCAACGTTTGCATTTTTTTTTGCATACAGACAGAAATGCTTTAGTTATTGTGCTATTATAGGTCAGTACAGGTGAGTGTAACACAACCTTCATAGGACATTAACGTCTCTAGTTAATTAAAGAGCTCTGTGTGTGTCCACGAGGTCGATCAATTTCCTCCCCTGTTTGTTTCTTTAGCAAAATTTGAAACCTGCATTATTTAAACCACTTTTTGCAGGCTTGTCCTCCTCTTCCTGCATCCCGATGCTGCTCTGCTGTTTTCCTCGCCTTATGTAGTTCAGTGGAATAGTTTGACAACGTCATCAGGAATTGTGCATCACTTTGTGTTAGTGCGTCTGCACGCAACCAGCCGTACGATATAAAACGCTCCAGAGTGGTCCGTAAGTGGCCGAACAAACTTAATGAGAATCTATACAGAATGTCTTCGCAGGCAATTACACAGCGGCTCGTCGGCATTTAGTTTTGTTTCACAATTGTTTTCCGTGTGAATGCACAAAGGCGCAGGACATCTGGTAACGTACGGCGTACATATGTTTACATCTTCAGCGCAGCACGTGTGCAGACTGTAACCTGTGTGATGTCACGGGATCGTGTATGAATAGAGCCCAACTTGTGGGGACATTTCGCTCGTCTTGCTGCAAATCTGAACCTTTTTGCATGTCGTTTAATTCTGTTTAGTTTTATTTCATAATGTATCAGCCAAAGAAACAAGATCAGGGTTGCAGCGCTCACACGGCGGGCAGAGCTCCTGCTCAGAGCATCTCATGATGATGTGCTCGGCTTTACATCGGAGATAATGGGCAGCCCGTAGATGTGAAAAGGTGTCTTGTACATCAGTGTCAGACGCTGAGGGCCGTGCCAAAGCACTGTTGTTTGAAATGACTTAGATGCTGCCAGGCTGCTGTACCAGCAAAAATAAAAGACAGTAAGTCATCGTCTTAAACATGGTCTGAAGGAACATGTGGCGGTCGACATCGTTTTTATTAGCACCACCTGTGCTTCCCTCTAATATGACAAGTTGACTGCTGTGGAAATGGCCAATTTGAGCAGGAATAGTT
>CAAKHC010009722.1:6372-17250 GCA_901007825.1 Macroramphosus scolopax | reverse complement strand
GGGGGGGGGGAAAAAAGGGGGGGGGGGGGGGGGGGGGCTGGTTTCACATGAACTGATTGAAGAGGATGTCTTTGTTAGTTTGGATACTTTTTTATATATAAAGGTATTAATACAAAAAAGAAGCCTAAAAGCTAGAATGTATGTGTAGGGGAGTACTGCTGTCCTGTTAGTTCATACCAATATTTTAAGTAAATAAACAGTTGTGTTTCCATATCCACCTCTCCTTTGAGCTTATTTGGTGTCATTCAACGTTCCTTCTTACTGGTGGTCTTCTTAAGGTGGTCGGGCGGACTAAACCATTTTGCACTTCTTGGAAGAGAGCATGCAATGTTTTTTTTTTAATAACTTATTGACTTCCTTTTTCCACCCAGGCTTTTCGAGGGCCCACTTCCATATTGGAGCCCCTGTAGCGAGTCACATTCCCTCTCAACATGACGACCCGGCAGTTGTTTACAGGTGCAACTATTATGTTTAAATTTAAAGTCATTGGGATGAATTGAAATGATAAAAAAAAAAAGAAATAAAAACAGTTTGTTTGTTCCCTCTAAAGTAAACTATACAGGTACAACCTGTTAAGGCTGTTTCATACATGAATATGGCAGAAGTGAACAACTCTGCCACCTCGTGTTGGCAAAGCGACACTACATCCTCCCCGCCTGGAGCAGAGGAAGCTCGGATCTTTCTGACGTGGCGAGCCGCTAAAGGCCCGACGGTTCCTCCGTGGGCTCCGGTGATTGGACACATGACCTGTTTGCCAATAGTTTTTTCTTCCAGAAAAAATGTAAATACACAGGTGGTAACGGCATGGGTCACCGTGTGCTTTATGTAAATAAAACAGAAGTGAAACCGAGTTCTGGTTTCCCGGTCGCCACTGCGATGACACGCGAGTAGCTGAACACTTGGATTCTAAAAACGAGGTAAGAACAACTTACTGACACTAACGAGCCCGGACAGTGTTTGATTCTCATTTCCTTAAAGTATCTGTGTCACCACGTTGTGCTAAATTTACTTCCCCCTGACTCGAGGCAGCTAAAAGTAGAGCACGTATGAAGTCTGTTGTTTGTTTGTCTTTACACTTCCTTGTCTTCTTGAGTAAAGTTTGACTCGTGCACCTGCCACGTCCACCTGTCTCCGTCTCCAGGTGACAGCTGCGCAGTCATGCCTCGGCTCACGGGCACCGCGGCGCTGCAGCTCGCGCTGCTGCTCTCCAGCGTGCCCGCGCAGTACCTCATCTCCCGGTGGAGCGGCACCACGGCGGTGCAGCGCTTCCACGCGACCACACGGTAAGATCCGACCGGTGCGCGACATCTCCAGTAGACGTGGGGGGTACCAGGGACAGTTGGGACACCCAGTAAATAAGTAGATTATTGCTATATAATTAAAAAAAAAGTGTATTTAATATTTACAGGTTGCAAGTTTAATTTAAATACATTCACTCAACTGTCGGAATTGCACATAACTAAATATAAAACACTCAGAATTAGGAATTATATATTTTTCTCCTAATTATTTCAAGAAACTATGCATCATTGTTGAGTGTCAGAAAAGATTAAGTTGCACCAATTAGATGTTCATGCTACATTTAAGAAATGAATATATTCCACAACAAAATT
This sequence comes from Macroramphosus scolopax, assembly GCA_901007825.1. Lineage (NCBI taxonomy): Eukaryota > Metazoa > Chordata > Actinopteri > Syngnathiformes > Centriscidae > Macroramphosus > Macroramphosus scolopax. The sequence goes on along the minus strand of CAAKHC010009722.1, from coordinate 15,637 downwards.
GTTAGACAATAAGCGTTTTTATTATGAACTGCAGTCATGCATTGCAACAAAAATAACAAGTTTAAATGTCCCTACATTTAGGTAGTTTTAGTCAGTTTTACCAGCAAACATTTAATATTTCAAACTATATGAACATTTTTCAACACAGTGTGATTACTCATTCATCAGTACACCTCTTTGAGGGTTAAATGCTGGTACTAAATACGGAGTCAGTTCTAAGGATAGTTTAACAAGCTTTTGGAACAATGAAGATGTGTTATGTTTCAGGCTGCTTAGAATTTGGACAGGGTGGAGAGCTTCTTACCTCAATGGCACTGCATGGATGGAGTGGGCGGACCAGCAGATGTCCAAAGTCAAGTGGGTGTTTGCATTAGAGAAAGACTGATTGACTCATACACATGTCCGCATTACCTTTTCAAGCCCTACTTCTAATAGAATAAAACATTGATCAAAACTCACAATATTTTTGCCTTTCTGAAGGTCTTTGGTTGGCTTCCATCAGGAAGACATGGCTGGACAGTCGCCTCCCGTCGAGACCATGCTTTATGACAACGACCATGGATTCTTTGGAGGTTTGTGTCTGTATACAATGGATGTTGTTTCTACAGGAGCAGTCAAACACTCGTTCTTACAGTGCAATTCTCTTTATTAATTTCAGTTACTGTTGTAGGACACTAGCTGCAATTTAAATGTGGCACAATAAAGTTGTTTTTTCTTCATCCTGTTAGCGTCCAAGGCAGTGCGCAGCCCCCGGCCCCCCTTTGTGTTCCTGCGGGTTGGAGAGGTGGTGATGGAGAGGAAAGGCAACATGGTGGGGGTGGTGGTGAGCTGGGACCCCGAGATGCGAGCCCCTGCGGAGTGGGTTGACAGAGTGTATAGCAACTTTGAGGTTAGCAGCTACAACTCTGCACACCAATGACTGACCAGATGATGGATCCCCATTCAAAGCACCACTGTTACCACTTAAATCATGAAGTTGCACTTTTGTGTGCGTGTAGGGCAGCGCAGCAGAGAAGACCCCTCATTACAAAGTACTGTTCAGCGGGCCTGGACCCTCCTCTCTGCTAGTTGCATACTTGCCTCAGACACAACTGGAGCGCATGACTGGGATGAAGGTATGTACTGAAAATCACCGCACACACACTCATTGTGTTGTTCAGACCTGGTATTTAATAGTCCTGAGTGAGCCAATCACAAGTGGAACGCTTTTAGTACACGGGTTCACACCTAGGGAGGGAGGGCGGGCGGGCGAGCGCGACAGAAAGAGAGGAGCTAGCGAAGAGAGAGCGAGGGATGGAGAGGGGGGGGGCGAGGGAGAGAGAGGGAGCGGGAGAGCGAATGAGAGAGGGAGAGAGCGAATGAGAGAAAGCGAGAGCACAAGAGAGGGAGATGAAGAAATCCAAACAATACACTTGATTGGATCAGCCAGGAAGCATCTTATCTTACCAGGTCTGAACAGGGTTCTCAGAATCACTGTTGGATGTTTCCAGCCGGACATCCCCACCTTGGAAAACTACTTCACACATTTTGATGGCAAGCGGTTCCTCCTTCAGCCCTGGCTCAGAGAGATCTTCCCAGAGGACGAGATCGAGGACACCTGACTGCTCGGTCTGAAAGACCCACCCATCTGTGGTCTTCATGAACTTGATCTCAAGCTGACGTCTTCCAGAACCTGTCAGTCATGGTTGATAATGAGGGGATGAAACATGCCAGTGTTTTCCCTTGAAATGATGTATCTACTGAAGATACCTCCTTGTGGGATATCATTGTGAGAATGTCTTGATGGGATGTGGTGACCTGCAATGATCGGTTTCATTTATAAAATGTTTTAATTTAGCTCTTAGCAGTTTTCCTGCTCCTTTATTTGCACAAACAATATTTTTTTAATTAAATGCACCTTTAAAACGGAAAAACTGGTAAATTAAAAATAGATTTGAATGTCTGGAATGTTGAGATAATGCTGATAAATTCAATACATGTGTTTAGTAGAAAATTACCTTTACATGCCTGTACGCTGCAACTGAGCAATAAAGAGTTTTTAACTCCATAAGTCGATGGATAACGTCTTCAGAGTTTTTTCCTGCTTCCGTCCCTGAGGCTGAAGGCGACAGTCACCTGGGAGGAGGCGGTGATTGTGGGTATACAGGGAAGGGTAGGAACAGGTGCAGCACCCTGCACCCTGCCTGCACCCTCTTCATCTGCTTTCCTCCACTCCCTCGTCTCCTCCTCTCTCACCAGTAGGGGTGGTCCAAGACTTTGTCCCAGGAGCTGGCTGACTTTACTGGCTTTTTGCTGTGCATTCTCAACTGCCGACACACACGCACACTGCCTAAAACACAGACAAAAATCACACCTGCTGCATTAAATGCATGTAATCTGCACAGAAAAACGCCTCTACTGTGTCTGAGAGATTTTTGTGTTTACCTCAGCTGACTCAGACATTCAGCACTGTGGTAGAACTGCGGTGTTTCCACACATACACTCTTGTCCAGCTTCTCCAGGAGAATGCTACATATTTGCTCCATCTTCTCAAAATCTGACAAAGTGACTGTGACCTGTGGGAGTAGAGACACAGCAGCGTACTGTCTTTCCATCAAACATACAGGCACTGTCAGATCAGTCAAAGGCTTCGGTCACATTTGGATCATTAGTGTTCAAGTACTCCACCTCTGCATCCATGTGAAACAGTTCTGAGTCCCGCTGGAGAAACTTCCTCACGGTGGTGTCTTCATCACTCACGCCATGTTGTCTAACCAGAATGAATGAAAAAAATTAAAAACCTCCATAACTGTCAGTGTCAAATAACCTACTAAAGCATTGGGAGTATTTGACTACTGCTTGTCTAGGATACAAAATAATACTAGCTGACGTTCAAGAAACTATAGCTAAAGTTAGCATTGTGTACTGACAGTCTGTTTGTTTAATAGATATGAAATACACTAGCTAAACAAACTTTAGCTAAAGTTAGCCTTGTCTACTGGCGGAGTGTTTGTTCAATCGATATGAAATATACTAGCTAAACAAACTTTAGCTAAGATTCGCATGGTGTACTTTCGGGTTGCTTGTTCAATAAATACGAGCTGATAAAAGCCAAACGAACTTTAGCTACAGTTAGCCTTGTCTACTGACGGTGTGTTTGTTCAATCGATATGGAATATACTAGCTAAACAAACTTTAGCTAACGTTAGCATTGTGTACTTTCGGGTTGCTTGTTCAATAAATACGAGATGATAAAAGCTAAACAAACTTTAGCTAAGGTTAGCATTGTGCATTCTTGGGCTGCTTGTTTAAGCATAAATGGAACCATGGAGTACATTTGTGTCTGGGTGGAAAACTTACTTGAGAGCTTGTAAAATATATTCCAGTCGCCGTGAGACGCTATTGGAGACCTCTTTGACTGACTCCTTGCTGTTGCCCACACTGACACGCACCGACACTCTGTCGGCCGGGTAAGAAACCTCCGCGGTCCCCGTAACCTGGATCTCCCGGTGACTGGCACTTTGTCGGTTAACGGTTCTCACTTCGAGTCCCTGCTCGTTTTCATTACTGGCGAACGGACGTGCAGCAGCTGGAAGTGTCCCGAGAAACACTCGACTCGGGTTGTCCATGATGGTCGACACCAAACTAAAGTCTCGCTGCTATGGTATCACGCGCAAAGCTTCTCGGGATATGTAGTCTACTTCCGCTAAATAACTTACAACCGTAAATTACATCTTTCAATGAAGAACGTTTCTATTGTTTTTTTCTGTGACTTTGAAAAAAAATAAAAGTTTTAATTTATTAGAGCGCAGCAGTCATAAAACTCATGTACCCATTAGGACTGTGGTGGAAAACGTGGAATTAATTTTTATTTTATTTTCTGGTTTTGAAATGTGTTTTTAATTCTTAAATGCACACACTATGAGTAGCAATCCTAATTTAATTTTAGTTTTCGAACGATACAATGACAATAAAGGCTCCCTATTCTATTCTACCTCCCTTTGGTCAGTAGATGGCAGGACACTACAACAGTAGGAGCAGAAAAGAGGGGAAAGCGGAGGCATTTACATGCAGAACAGAGCACAACAAGTTAGTTTTGTATTATTTAACATTTAATCATTTTACCATTGAACTTCTAACACCTTATTTAGACACTTAAGACACACGTGATTCTTCACTGCACTTATTGCCGATGATAACAGCCCAATAAAGGGACATTATTAGTTATCACTACCAAAGGAAAGCTTCAGATGGAGAAAACTCCACCTATCATCAGGTACATTTTGTCTATTATTATCATTGATAATCCGCTGCTCATTTCATAACCACCTCTGGGCATGGGTCACCTTCAAAATATAAAGATATTTCATTATGTGTCAGTGCGCGTGAATTACGTCAAGTCACAGCAACAACGATGAAAAGACAGACTTGATTCATGGTTGTAAATGTGAATGCTGTGGTTGGACACGGGGAATTGAACACCCATCTCTCGTTGCAGAGTATATTGTTTATTTGACCCATCCACTACCCCAAACCGCCTCCTTGCATAACCTTTCTCATGATGAATGCACATAGTCTTTTATGTATAATTACCATCCCAAATATATGCTCCTGATTACAACTGACAACAGCCAGTTAACCCGTTGGAAATATATTTCCCTAATTGAGATGTAAGTTTGCATTAACAGATGTCATTGTGCTTTGTGTGCCAGATATGAATCTGTCGCAGTGACTTGCAAGCCGCAGTATCTCCAAGTACTGTGGCCCCATTATGTGCCCTCTTCTTTCATGTTTTCAGGGACATTTGGGGAACAGCAGAGATCTGATCCACTTCTGGTCTCTTTGAACAACAGAGTTTGTTTGGTTTCCCCGGAGTATTAAACTGTGAAACTGGCTTTATGATCACAACCTAAAAATACAAGGCCATATTTGTTGTTGTTGTCTCTGGTTTCGCCGGTCCCCTGGTATGTTCTGTGAAACCCTAGATCTGATGCGCAGCTCCGGCAGGGGAAGATGCAGCGCCTCTGCAATGGGCTGTTTTCATATGAGAAAGAGAGTGAGGAAGAGGAGGAGGCCCGTTACTGTATTCCTTCACCTCTTAGAAAGTCCAGAGCATTTTCTTTGAACTTGCTACAGATCATCAGACTGATACTTTTCAAGCTCAAATCAATCTCTTAAATCAAGATAATTTGAGGGGTTGTCAACCAATTACATAAACAAGTTATTTTTCCTCATTCAGCTTCATTTGTTGTTTCATCAGTTTAATAGTTATTATTATGATGTCTGCTATGTGATTATGTCGTAAAGATTTATGCAAGCAAAAATCTGAGTAAGCTGATCTGAGGTGGGTTTACCCTCCGCTGCATCCCTGGATGTTGGGTGTAAAAAGGGTCTGGGGGTGCTGAGATGGAGACTGTGGCCACAGAGGGAAAACCATTTGCCTGCTATGGTCTCTGAATCTGTTGATGTCTCTCTCAGCTCTCTCTTGCTTTTTCAGATGAAGCAATAAAGTGGGCCGTGTTGGAGGGCCTCCATGTCTCTCCGTAGACCGCAATCAAGCCCACAGCACTTTTATTGCAGTTTTATTTTTCATATTGTCCGAGAAATCTCCAGACTCCCTCCGGTGCCCGTTGCCATAAATCGTATATTTTGACCACTTTTTTTTATTTATGGGTGACGGCGATAAAACAAGCGGGGGTGCACTCAGTGTGTCCACAGCTGTCATCTGTCTGGAGCTTTATTGTGAAATGGGAAGAAAACGTTTTTTTTTTATATCCCTACACAAATCTCACTCCCTGTTAAAAACAGATGCTCAATGAGAGAGAGAAAGACAATAAAGGGAGAATTTTTCATTGTTACGTCTGCAGACTCTGTTTATTGTGTTTCAGTTCTGTTTCTCAATAAGCAGGTGGTGATCATTGTTTCATCTGCAGGAGGTCAAATAAACCTGCAGGCAACACGAGCTGCAAGGTCTCCCTCGGGTTGATGAATGACTTATATTATTGTTTTGGATTGATCATTTAGTTGTTTGACTTTTATTGTCTGAAGACTGAATGTTTGAAGAGTTTCGTTATGATAGGAGGAGAGTAATTAAAAGATTCCTACGCCTCAGATCTGACTTTACCATTAATAATCCCTCACATCAATTAAAGGTGCGATACGTAAGAATCTGGGCAAGCTAGCAGCGGCTTTACTTCCATGTCTGACCTCCTCGTCCTGTCACTAAGGGGAAAACTTAAAGACAGCAACACAATGAATATATGTTAAATACATATATTTAAAACGATTGCCTAAACTCAGACTATAATAGCAGGACATGTCTTTGTACAGAGTGACAGCCAGCAGCAGATGAACACAATAGGAGCAATCATAGTTGGTTAGAATATAGAGGAAGTGGGAGCAGGAATATTATCCTCTCTGGCGACGCTCTGAGGTCCTGAGATAAGAGCAACGGGCGAGTTCACCACTGAGTTCTCTGCATGTCCGTATATTATCGGAGGTATTTTCTCATGCTGTCGCTCAGCTCCACAGCTTCCCTCTTTGTAAACAGTCCGTGCTCAAATAAACAGTCGCGTCCACAACCGTTCACATGCACATGAGCTGAATAGATCTTTGTGTCAGCAGACTTGTGACGCGCCGTGTCAGGGGAACGCACAGGTGTAATTAATATTGTTAATTAACAACGGGCTGCATTCCATTTAGTTCAGGGATCATGCATGCTTGTTCTCCAGCAGGAGTTCATTAAAGAATCAGGGCCTTTTGTTTAACTTATTGTTGACACTGAGCTTTTCTTTTGTGCTATTAAAACGTTTTTTTGATATAATAATGTAATATAGAGAGAGAACGTACAGAGATGGGTTGAAACAGGGTTTCCCAAACTGAGGTCGAGGGGTCCTTGAGAGTCTTTCAATTTTGAAATATGAGCCTTTTTAAATATAGATATATAATTAAAATATAATTATTGAAATAAATGATTTTGATAATTAAAAAAATATTAATTTAACATTTTTTTTTCTCCAAATATTCTTTTTATTTCTTGCAGGTTGTCCGGCTCAAAGCGTGAACAAGTTTAAAAAGCCCCGAGTTAAAACATGCGTATCATTTTTAGCTACATGGCAGCTTCGACAGAATCATAGAAATATATATTTTGGGAAAGCGAGGATACCGAACCTTTTCCTTTTTCACTTCCACTTGTGGTCGTTCTCTGGTTCACTGATGAGAGGTTTCCATGTGAGGCCTGTCAGACACACGTGCACACACACACACACACACAGGAACATTTGGGCACAGCTGAACCTGTTGTAAAGACCTCATAAAGGCTCAACATCTGTTTATTGCAAAGTCTGCCTGTGGGTTCGGCAACACCGACACCCACCCGGATAAATATACACCCACTTAAACGCACACATGCATCCAAAGGTCTTTTAATTACTTCGTCCGAGCGTACACACACACACACACACACACACACACACACACACGGTAAAGCTGTTCAACAAGTGATGATGAGGATGATAGTGTGTGTGCTGCAAGAGAGCCCACGCATGTTCAGCTGGCTTCACCACGTGTGTGTGTGTCACCCGAGTCAACAGGTGTGTGTTTATATATGTTGTGCATCATTAGTATTAATGACTTCCATGCTGACATGGTCCATATGGTTTGTGACTGACTGGAGAGCGGTAGCGTTACAGCGGTGGCTCATGATTGTATCATCTGAAGGATCCAGATTTTCAATGCAACTCTTCGTCTCTCTCCTCCACGTCTTTGTCTTTCGCTCCATTTTTGCCTTTTCCTGCAGATCTGTGTGTTTTTAAGGCCTGGTTGGGTTTCAGGGCTCCATTAAAACTTCAAACGGCGTGTTTACTACTGTAACTGGAGCTAGTCTGCGCCGAGGCTCGCACTAATGAGTGCACTGCCTGCACATCACACACTCGGACATGCACACAGGGAAAAGACACACACACACACACAGAGCAACACATGTTTCCCTCATGGAGGCTGCAGCGATATATATTCCCCTCAAAGTCCGTCGTTGCTACAGGAATCGTGTCTTTTTGAGTGCCAAAGATCTATCACAGATTTAACAACCCTTTCAGCACCCTGTCCTCGTTCTTCCCCCTTCTTCACGTCTGCCTCTCCTCTCCCAAACAACAGGCCGACTCTCTCCTGACAGATGAAATGGAACAGTGGGATTTGTCTTAAGGAGATCTACGCGTTTCTTCAACATCCCTCCGTCAAGCGTCCCGAGCTTTTATTTCTGTTTACAGGATCCCCGCTGGGATGTTTGCACAAATTACTGAGCTTGTCATGAATGTTTTTAACAGACGTTGACAAGTGAGTTCGTACAAAACGGTTCCAAAAAATTAAATGAAAGATGCAAAATATTTCTCAGGATTTTGGGGGAATAAGTCAAAATGCTGGGCCTCCTCTTCTTTCCATAAGGTTATCATTAATAGTTTTATTATATAGAAGTTAATAAAATATAATTGTTTAATTAGTGTTGAAGTTATCTAATTTTAAAAGGGAAAAGCCAAACAAAGGGGAATATGTTAGGATATATATTGTCCTCATGTTCTGACATCGCATCCCGTCAACTACGTGTTCATCACGTGTGCTGAGATCCTTCATGACATGTGAAGCATGTCTGAGTTCCTTCACGTCTGCAGAGGATCTCCTCCCGGATCGGACGGAGGCCTTTCAGGACACCAGAAATAACCAGAGAAATGGTTAATGGGGTTTCACTGCATCGCTTTCCACAAACCTTTTATAACAAATTAGAATTTAATAATGTTTGTGGAGTCTTCGGGGCTCTGCGGTTCCTCGACCTTCCTCTCCGCCGTGTCCTCGGATGTCAGACATTCCAGAGTAAACACAAAAACAAACAACCCAGACAGCGAGGCCTGGGATTAGACGGCTGGTACAGACTTATTTACACTATGCCAAACTGTGCGTGTGCGTGTGCGCAGTGACATGTGTGTGTGTGTGTGTGTGTGTGTGTGTATGTGTGTGCGCGTCAGGGTTATTTAAATTTTTTCCGTAATGAGTTTTGTGATCTTCTATTATTCTATGTTTGTAAAAGAGATTTTATTGACTTTAAGTGGAAGTGGAACGACGTTAAGGGAAGTTTTTCCCTGCAGACGTTGGCTGCTGACCGGAGTTTATCTTGTTAAGCTGATTTAAAGTTTCAATGACTTGATTTGAAGCTGGATATTTATTCCGCAGTCTCGATTCATATTCGCCCAAACATTATGTTTAGTTAACTTTAACGTGCCCAGGTTTGAATCTG
>CAAKHC010009714.1:0-10658 GCA_901007825.1 Macroramphosus scolopax | reverse complement strand
TCTCTTTGTTTCTCAGCCTGCTTCTCTCTGTGGATCCAGCTCAGGATGGGCCTGACGGAATCCCCCAAACGCTCCACCATCACCAAACCCCCCCTCCACCCCCCCCTGTGGTTCTGGGTCGGTACCGGCTTTGGTAATTGATCCCTCTGGGCCCCCCAGGCACATCCAACAGTGGGTTGAACAGAATCAGCGCTAAGAAGACAGCTGCTTGGCCAATGCAGACAGGGAGAAAGAGACCCTGTTGCTGCTAACCATTAGTTCTGTCTGCCAGCTTCCTTTTAGAGAGAGCCAAGTCAGCACAACCTCGCTCCCTGGAAAAGTCCTCCATTTTGGGAACTTGGGAAATATATTGGGCTTGTTAGCAGAGAGGGAGGGCAGGAGGAAGAGGAAGAGGAACGAGGAAGTCTTCCTCTCTGGGTCCTAATCAACAGTCCTGATTAGAATGGATTGGGATTGATTGAACAGAGCTGTGTTACTTAAAACCGAATCCTCCCCCCGGCCAAAGGAACGTCAAGAGAAACCGGTAATTCAAAGTGCCAAGACTGACCATTCACAGAGCCTCAGCTGAGAGATCAAGCCGATGGTTGAGGTCCAATTAGGTTTGCAAAAGGTCAGGGAAAGGTCATGGTTGGGGCTTTGGATGATGTCAATGGAGAACCTGCTGTGTCTCATGGACACTGATGGTCTTGTACGTTGGTATCAGCTTCGGGTCTCATTCATGAGACAACAACGTGTTGTTAAGTTTCTCTAAATAATTCACAGTAATCATGCTGCAGATACACTTTATTCTACATGACACTGTTTTGACCGTGTTCAGACAGACTTTGGGTCTGTGTGGAGAACTGTACCCCCGCCTCTCAATTCTTCTAAATTGGGTCAGTCCCGGCAGGAATTCCATCGCAGAGGGCTCCGGCAACATCTTACGTCTTTTTGCAACATGAACAATGTTTTCTTGTGTTTTATTTACTCTGATATTATGACAAAAGACGTAATACTTTCAGGGTCTGGTAACTTCCCGGAGTTGAAAAGTCCAGTCAGGGAGTGTTAAAGATGGTTTTGTGTTGAGTGTGTAGGTCGTACCGTCTCCAGTTAGCAGGATGAATCCGGCGAGGTCATGCCTGACCAGCTCCCTAACATGGTTACAGACCATTAGTGTGGACTCGGGAACATGACACGTCAATATCAGGATAGTGACGATGCTCAACTCCTTCAGGCGGTACGAACATTGCAGCAGTGATTGTATTAATTATAATATTACATGCAATAACAATAATGAAGTCTTCCTCCAATTTGCTTCCACGTTACACTTCTATGTGTTTATTTCATGCACAGAACAGGTTGCTGGTGAGGAACACATGCAAAGACACCCTATGGGTGGTGGTGTGATTGTGTGTCATACTTGACGAAAACACCGACCTTTCCTTCACCCTCTCCCTCTCTCTCCGTTTCCTCTCCCTCTCTCTCCCCTCAGGCTCTATGACGCGACAAGAGTCTTCCTCGACACTCTTGCACTATGGAGAGCATTGATGACCCCTTGACAGACAGCCAAAAACCATCTACCACCACCAACCTTACCACCACCACCACCACCACCACCACCACCACAACAACAGGTCCACCCAAACCCTGGTCCCGCAAAGGCAGGAAGCCTCACAAGCAGCTGCAGAGCACCACGGTCCTCCGGAGGCAGCAAGGTACAACCAGACGTTTGTTCCTCCGTCCCTACAGAATTCCTTTGATTTGTTTGACTGTAAACAAAAGCCGGTCGCGCACATCGTCTGATATGCAAAGCTTTTATAAACAGTTGTTACGTAAGAGATTCAATAAAGCGAATAATCGTGGGTTTTTCTTCCAGCGTTTTTTTTTTTTTTTTGCAGAATCTGCTAAAAATAATGTTTTTTTTACTTCGCCACAAAGAAACATCCCCCTGATGACGCCCGAAACATGCAAGCGCACATAAACCCAGATCTATAATTTAAACAAGCCATCTTGTCCGCCTGCTTGTTGGATATCTTTATTTGGCTTCCTCATTTCTTCATGAGCCCACCAGCTCCCAAGTGTGTGTTTAACCGCAGGAAAATCCATGTGTGCAACAATACAAGTAAAATCCATCCGTGTATTTTTTCCCCAGCTTGTTTTTTTTTTTTCCACGCTCTCGTATTTATTGGCACGCCTTGTATATTGTCTTTAAAGCACTGTGTCAAACGGCGTCTGCGAGCTGGAATAAAACACGGCGCCAGACAGACTCTGATAGTAATGCATGTTGCTGGGAAATAGAGCGCGGCCATGAGGTAGTTTTAAACTAAATTGCAATAAAAAGGGATCAGGCCAAAGTCGTAAAACTGCCCACTCTCGTACAGTCTCTCAAAAGCAGGGCTCCTCTGTCGGTCAATATTGTCAGCATTTATTGCCCGTATTATGATTTGCTCTCAAGACAAAAAAAAACCTCCAGCCCGCCCGCACACAAGCACTCAGTAGATTTGAGTCTATAATTAGACTCAGAAACCAATTCTGCACTTAGATGCTTGCACAGAGCATCTTATAGAACATCTTTTTTCCCGACAGATGCATTACATGAACACATATAATGTGACCTTACAGTGTCATCACAGGACAAGCCGGAGACGTCAGCCATGTTGTTCGTATCTAACCGCTAATCACTTCTTCATGAGGTCTCCGCGGGTGCGAGTACAATATAATATCTGCTTCTAACGCTCCCTCTTGAGCGTTAAAACTTCTCATCATATTGTAGTATGCAGATAGTGAAATGTGTTTGCTTTGATGTTCTAAAGAAATGCGGTATGAGAGGGTTGATAGTGACATAACTCACCCCCCCCCCGCGTTAGCTTTGAACTCTCTCTTAATGTGGGATGGGGCCTGGCGTCTGGAGGCCTGTGCATACATGTTCATGTGTTCTGATCTTCACATGTGCTGCAGGCGTTATCCCACTTCACAGCATGTAACGAGCAGCTTCCCCATCCCTTATTAACCTGTGCAGCATTCCTGACCTACAAGTTCACTCGTGAATATTCATGTTGCGCGAGCCTATTGTGCAGCGAGTCGACGCGAAGGGAACCTCGGCATCGGGAGTTATTTCAATCAAGCGCGATCCATATCCGTCGTAGCGTTTTTTTGGAGGAGCGAAAAGGATCGGCGATGATTCATGCGTCTATTCACGCGTTCACCGTGGGTCACCGCGCCGTGACATTTTGAAAGGAGGCTGCGATAGTTCACTCAGGGAGGAAATGTCAAGCCGGGGCCGTGTGTTCGGGTGCGTTTGCTTTTTTTGGATCCTCCTCCAACTACCAGCTGGAGAGCGACTTATTATCTATTATGAATGTCATTTTCTTGAGCTGATGTCCCTGCGCTTGAACGCACACGCGTATGAAAGCCAACACATGTGCACACACACATGTTAATTCGCACCAAAGCGTCGCACTCCCGGCTCTGCCTACAAGACAGGAAGCTATATATAACATCCCCTGAAATCCATTGTTTCCCTCCTCCTCCTCCACTGCTGGGATCATATCGATATGTATCGAGTGAATTATTTTCTCTCGCGCCACAACAAGAGGAGTCGCCACAAATTAGACGTTAAGACAGATGGATTCCGTTACCATGACACCTGCAGCGGTTATCAGCCGCCGCACTCGAAATTCAAAAATGTTCTTTCTTGTTTGAACACACTGTACTCAGAGTTTCTCCATTTGTTCAACAGCCAGACCGGCTCAGCGTCACATCCCAACCCTCCGCTGTGCATCCCCGCCATGCACGAGGATGTCGAAATATTCACTCGCTGCTACGAGATATAAAATAGAGTAATATGGTCATTTTCTGATAAACCCCCGAGGTAATAATCACCGAGGGGCCTGTGAATTTTATTCATAGGGCAAATTCATCTCGCATTCATCTGACATTCGTTCCCTCTCTTTAATGGAAGGCTTGCATTTCCCTGAGATGAGATTTGTCTGGGAGATTTATGGGGGAAGCGTCGCTGGCGTGAGAAGAAGGGAGACAATCGGCGTCTGTGTGCAGGAGAAGGAACATGGAGGGAAGATGAGAACATTACCGCGGTAGACTATGTGGTGGTTTACATAAAACAAGACCCCCCTCCACGGCGGCCATTTGTATTCCATTTCCCTTAAAATTCCCATAACAGTATCTAAGCAAAGATTCCGTCAATCCTTCAATACATCAGCTGTAATCTCACTGTGCCCACAAGGGGGCAGCGAGAGCAACAACTGTTGGTTAGACACCTGTTTGGGCAGCGGTCACAGCGAGGTGGTTAGAACAGGCGATCCGCTGCTTTAAGATGCTTCACCCTCGGCTCATTTAACCCTCATCATTACACCTCCCGTTAAAGATGTTTAGCATTCAGAGAGCTTCCCACATTGTCATTCTTGATACAATCAAGTACTCAATCCCACACATGCTCCTCCCATCATGAGTTTAATATAATGAATTAAACCACAGTGGATGTGTGGCCGTCCTGAGGAGCTTCATGTTGGCTCTGTGAATGTCAGGGGCCAGATGGTGAAGAGGCTTCCAGATGTGTCTTCCTGTGGTAGATTCATCTCTTTGTTAAAAGACATTTTTATACTCGCAGTTCTCTAAACCTCTTCTTCCAAAGGAGCAGTATTTTGGGAATAAGACTTCCCCGCAGATGAAAGATGAGAACATAAACATCATTGTCAAATGTTATGTATTAAATATGAAGCCACGTCAGGACGGGACAACCAGGGGGACACATTTAAGGGCTGCGCACCGCACAGGAAGTTGCAGTAAAAGCACAACTTTAAAATGTATGAAAACAGAGCTCGGTACAGCGATGATGGAGAAGTCTTGTATATTCATACTGCAAAGTACGTCATATACAGGAAGGATAAATACAATGACTTTGGTTTGACAGTCGTCTCATGTTTGTTCTGCTCTTGGTGATTGACAGGTCTCATAACACAGCCACCGACAGGACAACCAGGGAGCGACTGTCTGAGTGATGGAGCTCTCCCCTGGACGCCGGACTAACTCACCGTACAACACCTCCTTTTTTATCCTGTGACCGGCTCCTCCCGGGTTCGTGACTGCTCCCTTCTGCTATCTGTCGTCGGGTCAACATGTTGCATCCCACCTCCTCTCCACATACGCCTGCTCACGAAAATTAGCAGCCTTTCTCCTCTAGCCTACGGAGGATCGGACACCTTAAAAAACCCCACGAATGGTTGTCGCCTCATTGGAAGTCTTTCGGTTTTTCGGAGCGTATTCCTCGAGAGAAGAAGATCCCGGAGCAAAGACAGGATCGTTACAGGCAAGACTTTTGTTGCTTCTCGGACCACCTCACGAGGCCGTAAAGCGAACTGAGCGCTCTCTGCTGTGAATAGGCCTTCTGCTGGAGTCAACCTCCTGTATTTTTATAGACCAAAGAGCAAAACAACAAATGTGATCGTAATGACAGTGTGGCAACGACACACAAACACTCGGGCGAACGTTCCGCTTGCGTCGCCAACCGACTCCTGACCGCCCCCCACAGAGACGAGGCGCACAGCGGACTGATGCAAACGGAACCTTGCGTCCGGTGGCGTACGTAACGCACACAATCCAAGGAGTACTTTTGAAACACGTCCAGAATTTTTTTTTTTTTTTTTTTCTTTCTTTCTTTCTTTTCTCAGACTGAGCCCACCATTGTATTTTGGAACTGGAGATATAGGTACTACATATGTATAACTGTGTATCAAAAAATTATCTGATTTGCATTTTTTCAAGTAGCTACGGTCGGACAGCTTGCATTGTTGGGTTGGTCACCGAGACGGAGGGCGGATCATGTCAAAGAAACGACGAATATCTACAGAGTATAAATGCTGTTTGAGTCTGAAAAGAAGAAGTCAAGAAATGTCATTAAATGTATTTTGAAAGGCCCTAAAAGTTATATATTTAACAGTTTTATATGTTGTACCTTTGTAGAGACGCTTATTGGACTTAAAATTGTGGTCACATTGGCAGTTTAGTAGGATGTGAACAAATGCTGTTGTTCTCATCCCTGCTGGCTCGTAGTCCCGGGTTTTTCTGTTCACACCTCAGTAGCCGCTTTCTTTTCATGGTCATCAACGAGTCACCGTCTACCAGAACCTTTAATGGCGGGAAAAAAAGGAAAGTGACGCGATTTATTGAGGACTGATCTGCAGCCATCTGCACATTGTAAATCTACGGTAGTCAGTGGAAGCCATTGAAAACCTGCTAATTTGCTATGATATTGTATTGTACACGGTTGTGGAATACTGACTCATTTCCTCTCGCTGGGTTTTGATCTCTTAATTTATTTTTGTGCTTGTGTTTGTTCGCACAAATCTGGCCTCTCTCTACGATTGCCGGCGAGTACAACGAGGAGAGAGAGAGAGAAAGAGAGAGAGAACGAGGAAGCAAGAAGAAGCCTTGAAGAAGTATTAGAGTCATTTACATACATTTTTTATCATGAAATATTTTAAGAATAAATTAAATACATGAAAAAAAAAAGAACAACGTCCACTGCAAATTTAGATGGTCTCGGTACGGAAGGTCGACAAAAGGGAAATATAATAGATTTTACTCTGGTCTTACTCTGACTGTGTTTTTCTGTCACAATAATAGTGACTAAAGAATAAAGTTTTCCTTTTTCTTTCCCAAGTAATCAGGTGGATTTATAACCAGAAGGTTTTCTGGCTTGAATCATCATAAAACAGCTGCTCCCTCAATCAGCCGACGGAGGTGGTCAACATGGTGGTTGTACCGACTTTGGTACAAGAAGATGAACATATTTGAAGAAAACTACGGAAGGGGATTAGGGCCATTCTAAAATATGATTTAAGTTTTGACTTTCTTTTAGAATTATGTGATTAAAGTCTGAATTCTCAATTTAAATTCAGTGAATTCATGAGTCAGAACTCAAAATATATTTTTTTTTTTACATTGGCCCTAATCGTCTTCCGTACAAAAGCATTCTTAGTTATATTTAGTGATAAAAACACTTCCAGTCGAGTCAAATGAAGTTATAGCTACGCATCTCTTTCAGTACCCCAAATGTTACACATTAAACAGTTTAATTAAATAAAATAGAACAAGTAAATGTTCCTATTATATTAAGATAATTTGCATAAAAAATGGCTTTAACATTAATGTGCATTGCAACAAATTGCAGGATTTAAAAAAAATATTAAATTGTCTTGAGGTTTTCGGGTGATCGATTACATCATTCTGAATTAAAGCTAAAACCAAACGTTCTGAAAGCCGGTTGAACGGAGTGGCAGCGACGTCTCGATCAGTTCCAGTATCTCAGGAGGAGACGATGGAAGGTTCAACCACAGATCCTCTCGTGGGTCGTCAAGACAACGCCTGCACACAAATACACACAAACCTGAAGAAAGAATGTTGAGTAAACTTTAGTTTCCAGGTAAGTAAAGTCTGATAAGCAATAACACGTTTGGACTCATAAGGAGGCGGGACTTTGAAATCTGTCAATCAATCACGATGTTCTCTGCACAATATTTTTGCTGTTCGTCCTTCAAGATATGAAATCACCAGATGTTTTTACACAATATTCCACTTTCACAAAGAAGCCACAATGTGCATAAAGAACATATCACAACATCTGATAGACAAAACCCTCTTTTAAGATGATTTAGTGGAGTCGCTGACAAAATGCCATTAAATCACAATGAAGTTGTACAATGCTAATTATTCACATATATAAACGCCATTAAATGTATTGAACGATGTATTTAACTATAAGAATGCCTCGGATGATGGTGGACGTGGGCTGAGGGAGCAGTTTCATGCATTAACAGCCCCAAAGAAAAGAAACTGTCATGTTGGAGGCATTAATCCATAAGAGGCATGTAATTATGGATTCCTTCACAACCCTTTCAGACCACGATGACGCCTGTCAGGTGGGTTTTCTTTTTCCCGATACACTGTTTCATGGGCTTTTGAGTTCACTTCAGTCGATGACACAATAATTATGACCGCGCACTCCGTACTTGTTCCACTGTCAAGGAAAGCGACTCACTCTATTTATCTGTCTGCCGGACGCTGCTCGTGTAATGACCGGGGTGTTGGATGACCGAGGAAGAACGAGACAGCAGCTCTTCCTCAGGTGACTGAGAATATCAATGTGATGCAATCAGGCTCTCAGCAATACTGTTTGTTAATCAATTAAAGATGGATATAGTGAGGAGTCGGGTCCACAGAGATGATGATCGGCCTTCGTCTCAACCCGGTTGGGCACTCAGGGAGATTTCGGGCTCCGTGTGTCATCGAGGTAAACAACAAGTGTGATGGAGCCACCACAGAGGTGGTTACGAGCAATTTGTGTGGTTGTTATACGTCCGTGTGCGGACTCAAAGACGCACTCAAATGAAAATTAAGTTTGAAAATTGGTTCCCTGAACACCGAGTAATGCACCGAAGACTACTGAGGACTCCGAATTCTCACAACCTTCTTCCTCCACCTTTATCCGCCTTCCATGCAGGTTCAGAAGGAGTCTTCTTAGTTCCTTTAACGAATGAATGAAACATATATACTGTCCATCGCAGTAGAAGCTACCTGCAGGAATCCAAACAACACAGCACACTAAGCAATGCAGGTTCATACATCATAGTGTCGTCTGGGTGTTTAGTCCCTCTGACCCGGCAGACATCACGGACAAGCTACTTTGTTTGCGATGACATGCGGGACAGGATATTGGAAGGCGAACGTGTGCATACTTCACGCTGTAACATGCACTTTCATGTGTTTGTTGTATCCTAAGTTACACCGGCGGGAATACGTGTGGAACGTCTCGGATTAGAGGCAGAGATCCGTGTGAGTCCCTTCGGACTTCATGCGGGAAACAAAGACGTTTCATTCCAAGGTAAACACAGAGAGGCGGAGGCCTCTAGACATCCTGGTTTTGAACCATCACCCTTCACCCACGCTTGATCGGAGACTTAACAAAGTGATCCGGGGCCCTGACTGTCTCCGTGCAGCGCCCGCTGTGACGGTGTGTGGGGCTGATTTTCTTCTCGATAAGAGAATGATTGTCAGAAGACGGGAGGAGGAGGAGGAGGAGGGGTGTTTAATTACATCGGATCGAATTCCAATAATCTGTTAGCCTTGAGGCTTTATGACAGCGTTTTGAGTCATGCCTCTACACGTTTTAATTTGATAAGGACAGGACACTGTGGGCTCCTCTTACGTTATGACTCCGAGCTATAAGGAGGTACAGTTAAATCAAGGGAAGATCCGGGCCCTGCTTTTACTTTAAAGCCTCTTGTGTATCTGCATTATTATTTTTCTAGGAATAAAACGGAGCGTCTACGTTTTCTCTCCTGCATATTTCTGTTCGTGCATGTCCGTCCTTGAGCAGCACCTGCAGAGGGAACCAATGCACAAGCTGTGCTGCACGCGGCCCTGCAGCCTGCAGTGAAACCATAAAGGATCTTCACCCCGTTTACAAGACGAAGCTCCAAAAATACCAATACTGCATCACCCTGCACAAAATATTATTATACACTTTGATGGATAACATTTACCTGCTAATTCACATTTCATACTCTGAGTCTTCATTTACAATATAAATCTAATTAGGAGCCGCCATCGCGGCGCAGGTCCGGATCGATACACAATATGGCCAACGCAGCTGCTTCCCTCACAAGGATCCCTTCCCCCTGTCGATATTTTCCACCTATTAAATGGCTTTTGGTTTTTCTCATCGCGGCCAATAATCTGTCACCGTTAGGCCAACGGAGAGACAAAACATTACCTCAGCGGGCGACACGCTGTCAAGAGTCGTGTCGCTTCATCGTACGGTCGAGTGAGTTCCGGTTTTCGTCAGCGGATTCTTGTTTACGCGGGAGAATCTCTCGCCTGCGGCCCGGCGATGTTACGACGTGATCACACGTATCTGTGCTAAACAGAAACATGAAATACCGGGGTCGGTTTAAACCGAGTTGGACACACTCGGCATCAGAACCTTAATTAGTGTATGTATCCAGCAGCAGTGGTGATGTCACCTTTAGCTCCGTTGAACCCGGTGCTGCTGTGCTGCGTCTGACACATGAAGTATCAGGTTAAGCTCCACAGCTCCGGGGCCTTTACCCCCCCCTCCTCCTCTGATCAACCTCTCCGTGGTAGATGGTTCATTGTCAGCTGGGTGTTCAAGCTCCATTTAACTCTAACTAACTGCCTTTAGTCATTATCTCTTCTCATTAATGGCGCGCCGGTACTGCTGAGCAGCCCTGAGAGCATCTGGATGAGGTGACAACGCAGGAGAGCGCGCGCAGGAGTTTTCCTTTTGATGCTTTCATTGTTGTAACAAACGCTGCATAATCCTAAAAGCACGCTGCATCCCAGGGCGTTTGCTGACATAAACCGGGAGACACCTATAATCATCTTAACGGCGACTGTTTATTTCGTGTAAATAGGACAGGAGCAGATCTTTGGAGCAGGAGAACAGAGTCTTTCTATGCTCCAACCAGTGGGTGAATTTGCTGACGGGTACACAGCGTACCGATGTTGAAAGGAACCCAAACTTTTTGTAGGTTATTCCTCCAGTTTCCGGACTTACTTGGACGTTATCGGAGTGCGTTCAGCACAAAAAGTTGAGGAGCACTTCTCAATGCTTCTCAATACAGTAGACGTAAGTATTGTGA